>JANRGW010035693.1:0-28117 GCA_024733675.1 Psilopsiagon aymara
GTTGGACAGAGCCTTGGGTGACATGGTTTAGTGTGAAGTGTCCCTGCCCATGGCAGGGGGGTTGGAACTAGATGATCCTTTCCAACCCTAACTATTCTATGATTCTATGATCATAGAGAGTCCTGCCTAGGAGCCAGTACTGGCTTCTGAACTTATTCTGAACTGTTCAAGGGAGCTAAATGGTACAGACCCCATAATGGGCAGGTGGATATCCTTAGCTGTTTGCATTCCCTGTTTTACCTGCTGTTGATGCAAAGGGTCAGCATGAGCTGAACAGAAGACAGGAGCAAGCCACACCAGCTCCTCAGCATGCCTCCTTAGCATTTCTAGTTACCATCAGTCCTCTTTATTCTGAAGTGCAAAAGGTTGATTGCAGTGGGTAAGGTTTTTTTTAAAGTTATGCTTATGAACCTTTTGGGTAGGATTCTAAATAGCAACAACAAAAATTTGTCAGGAATCCTTCCCAGTGTTTCTGCTGTTGCTGGTGCTGGCTATTGCGTGACAACAATGAAATGAGCAATGCTTACATCCCAGCTACCTTAGGACCTTTTTTGTTATGCTAGGAGTAAAAGGGCATGTTGTTCAATATCCTGTCTCCAGCTTTTGTTGCTCCTATGTTTTCATGATGCACCTTCCCTCATGTCTGCTCGGCACAACTGAAGCTGTAGTGGAATTTCTGGTCTTTACAGGACACGTTTCTATAAATCTGAGCTTAAAAAAGGCTTTACAAATATTCCATATCCCTAGTTCCATATTCCCCAATGCTTTTTTTAAGCAAGAACTGGGATTCCTTGTTTAGTTCTTTTGTTTTGCTACCTTAACCTCATTTCTTAAAATCTGTTTTTAAGTCTCCTAATGATCATAGAATTTCTCCTTCATGACCTCTTTATCTCTCCTGTGAATGGGTTTGTTGACTTCAGTCCTGATCTTCTGAAAGGCTACTTTGTAATGCCTAGATATTCACACTGAAAGTACCTTTCTGGGAGGTAATGTGTTTCTAAGATGCTTTTTCACACCTGCTTTCTATTGATGGTCTTAAAATTGAGCTGTGCACTCTTGTGCTTTCCAGTAGAAAGTCTGCTGGTGATAGTAGCAGTTCTAATAATTACTCTCCTAAGTGATCTTGGAAGTGAAAAAAACATTAAATATGATTATTTCAGTCCATCCTGTCTTCTAATGCTTCCCATATAATAACTAGATGCATCTTGTCATCTAAATTTAAGGATCCTTCTATTATATTTTTTTGAACTGTATTCTTTAATGAGGACAGAAGGTTAATGCCTTGGATACTCAAGTGGATAAAGATGGGGCTTACCTGCTCTCTTGTCTCAGATTTCATAGCTTTTGTGCACAGTGTAGAGCTTAAAGTTTCTCTGACAGATTTCCAGTTAATTTGTTTCATTTTCTTTTCCTCATGCCTTGTCACTTATCAGCTTTATTGGGTAGCAACATATTTGCCTGCAGCAAGAATCTTTTATTTGGTGGGAGCAGTTTAACAGTGAAAGCATATTATAAAATGTCATCTAAGTGTAAACGAAAGCATTCTCATATGAGAGATTAATGCAAGATTCCATTGCAGCCATATTTATTTTGCTAAGAAAGCTGTTCTTTGTTTTCAAATTTCTTTAATCTCTAGCTATTAAAATAACTAAATAGTGAATACTAGTTATGTATTTTAGAGGTTTTTATAGTTGATTAGCACTTAATGCCTTGCATCCAACTGTGCCTTTTCACAAGAACTTACTCTCTGATGTTCTACTGTGTCTTAAATTGAGGAGAAAAATCTGGAGAACGTTGATGCGTTCTAAGGCAATTGAGAACAACTATGTAATTTAAAGAACATTATAGAATCTAAGCCATTATTTCCTTAAAGTGGTATGATTTTTTACTTATTCTGATCTGTTTCAGAAAAACTTACTCCTAGTGATTTTTTTAGAAGGAACTTTGCTTTTGTGTGTGAATGCTTCCTGGATGGCAGCCAAACTGGGGAGGCTTTCCTTATTGCCTCCTCCCATTTCCCAAAACCTCCTGCCACACTCTGTTTCAGACTTGGAGTAGCAAAGCATATGTTTTGATATCTAAATGATAGCTGGAATATGTAGCACAATCTATCATCTGAACTGAGGTTTTTATTTTGATGTTTTGAACCTATAGGTTTTGGGAATTGCAGTAGGGGAAGTAAGGTCTGAGTACAAAGCCAAAAAGGCTGATTTTGAGTGCAACATTGTCAAAAGTTTCAGGTGAGAAAGCTGACACAGAAGCTGCAGAATCTCAGAATCATCTTGATTGGAGATCCACCTATGGAGATGGTCAAGACCTATGTGCACTTACTCCTGGGTTGCCTGTTCTAGCTGACCTTGCTTGAACAGGAGTTGAACTAGATGACCTCCAAATATCCCTGTCAATCTAAAGGATTCTGCTTGTGACCTAATACTCCAGCTCTTTAGGTTTTCCTGAGAAATCATGTCCTGTTCATTGTGGGTTTGATAATAAATAATTTCAACTATTGTATTAATACCAACTGAATAGCTGGTATCATCGGCTACCTTGTGACAGGACTGTTGAGGTGTGCAGCCTTCCCCTTCCTCTGCTAATTCCTGTAGTCTTAACTTTGTGGCAAGAACACAGCAAAACCTGAATCTCCTGCTACATGGTGCCTCTTGTTCAAGACAAACACATTTTGACTTTCACACTACCCTTTTGTTACAGCAGCAGGCTTTAGTTTCACCTGTAAATGGCAAGTGTTGTGTTAGCCGGGGCTAGTGGTGATTCTGTCAATGTCTCAGGACTGATGGTGTGCACTGAACGTTAGCCATAGCTGTTGATCTGACCAGTGGCATGGCTCTGCTTTCTGGATGCCTGACAAGCAAATTTGGCTGGCATGTTTTGAACAAGATTTCTCTGTAGATCCTGTGTAAAATCAGCCTTCATTAACAGTTTAATGGGGGGAAAAAGTAGCTTTTTTTACAGAGCACATGTTGGGTTTGGTTGTGCACATCTCTCAAACTGCTTTCCAGTAAAATCCACCTACAGATATCCTTGGGACTGTGTTATTTTAGTATAGCTTTTAATGAGGGCTGACCTTCAGTAGCTTCCAAGAGAAAGATGTAAGGTCAGTTTTCTCATTGTGTCTCCTGAAAGACAGAAACACAACTGTATTTTTCTGCCCTGCATTTATTGCAAGACCTTGTTCTATTTCTATACCTGTCAGCTTCGTGTTGGAGCGCTTGGTCTCTTCATTCCTGCTGCTCTGCATTCAATCTTTTCTCATTTCCATGTTACACTTGCAAACAATGGGGAAAGTTTTTATGGGGCAAATGATAAAATGGCCACTGGCAAGCAGACTTTATTCCCCTGTCTCTGAGTTTCCGTGGCTTTTTTAGTGATGATTAGTCTAAATAGAGTAGCAGAGAGCCAAAGAATGAATGGCCTCTAAGAAAACTCTTCAGAGATCTGGTGCGTTGAGTCATGGTCGTTATCAGAAGCTTGTTTAGGGTATAGCAGGGGAATTACTCTATGCTTGTTTTTCTGCTAAGCCTTTCCTAGGCCTTCATTATCCATCACATGCAGAGACGGTGACACCAGGCTTTGTGCCCCCTGTCCTGCCAGGCCAGTCCCGGCAGTGGGAAGGTGGCCATGAGGTGCGAGGTGGCGTGCCAGAGGCAGAGGGTAGGTCAGGGAGTGGGAAGGCTGGGCCTCCCCATGCCAGGGTTGCCATCATTGTAAGATCCTTCCTTTCCACTCGGCGTGAGCTGCTGCCTCCTGCGGCTCCTCTGAAAGCGGAGCTGCTGCTGTGATTTCCCATAAAGACTTTTCCTCATACGTGTGCTATATCCATCACTTTATTTGTAATTAGTTCAAATGCTGATGTGAAGGATGTAAGAGAAATATCGCTACTGGTGGACTGTGCTTAAAAATTTGCCTCTCTGTCAAACACACAGCGGGCTGTGTGAATGCTTTCTCCCATGCTGCATTCTGGTTGGCTTTGAGAAATGGTTGAATAAATTCTTAATGATTTTATTTTTCCCTGACACTTTTCTGTGGTTTTATTATTCCGTGTGGGTTGCTCAGTCGGTCAGAGGAGAGGAGGAGGAGGCATTAGCGTGTCCTGGGAGGCTCTGCCGGGAACTGGGTTATCACGCTGAGAGGCTGCTGTGAGTGTTTACCTCTTGTCACAGCAGATGTGCTGATGCCATTTGATTATTAAACAATCTGTATTCCTCACTCAGGCTTTTGGAGGCTCCCAGCAGTTTTGACCTTACTCACTTAGTTGGTGAGTCAGGCAGGGAGGCACTGGCCAAAGCCATTTTGTGACAAAGCCTTTCTGTCATGACATGAGCGAAGAACTGTAGCAGTGCTTCAGGAGCCACATGCACACCCTTAGGTGACCCCATTTCTTGCTGGGGGTATGGCAGTGGTCCATGCTGGCATGAGGCTGTTGATGTGGACCCAGTAGAGATGCCCCAAGCTGGAAGGTGTGATGTCTTTGCTGGTGCTTGGCCATACCCAAGTTGTATGTCAGCTGTTTTTGTGTGTGTGACACCAAGGTACTGCTAGTTTTAACTACAAAAGAAATTGCTGTTGGTTGGCAGTGTTGGTTCTCTTAAGAAAATAGGGATATAAATTTTGTTTAAATGGTGTGACTTTGTTGGTGAATTTGGACCACCAAAACATGTACTGCACCCAGCTCTGCTCTTTGTATGCTGCTGAACTCCTGTTCTTACAGTCTGTGTGTGTGAGTCTGCTTCTGTGTGTGTTCCTCATGGGCGTTTCTCTCTTTTGCACAAATGGCTCATGTAGAGCCATCGCGTATGTCCTGGTTTTGTCTGGGACAGAGTTATTTTTCTTCCTAGTAACTGATGCAGTGCTGTGTTTTGTCTTCAGTTTGACAACAGTGCTGACAACAGACCGATGGTTTAGTTGTTGCTAAGTAATGCTTATCCGTATCAAGGTCTTTTCAGTCTCTCATGCTCTCCTCCTCCAGTGAGGAGGGCACAAGAAGCCAGGAGGAAGCAGAGACAGGACACCTGACTCAAACTACCCAAAGCGGTATTCCGTACTACAGCATGTCAAGCCCAGTGTATAAACTGGGGAGAGTGATCTAGAAGGTCCAGGTTGCTGCTCAGGTCAGGCTGGGTATTGGTCAGTGGATGGTGAGCAATTGTATTGTGCATCACTTGGGTTTATTTTTTTCCTTTCTCCTTTTAGTTTTGTATTTTCTTCCCATGTTATTTCCATTATTATTATTATTGCTGTTATTATCATTAGTATTATATTGTACTTTAGTTATTAAGCTGTTCTTATGTCAACTCATGGGTTTTACATTCTTCTCATTCTCCTCCCCATCCTGCACAGGCTGGGTAAAGGCAGGGTGAGCAAGTGGCTGTGAGATGCTGAGTTACCAGCTAGGTCTAAACCACAACAGCATAATTCATAGGAAATACTTTCAGTGCATGACAGGATAAAAGGCAGCTGTGCTTTAGCTTCAGTCCTTGCTTCCTTATGGCAGTAAGAGTTGTTAGCACTGCATATGGAGTGTTTTTAAACATTTAAAAAACTCAAGAAACAATCTGTTCTATATAACACTAATGAAATTACGTGGTAATAATAACAGGGATAATAATGCTTGGCCATGCTTTTTCTTGGAGGTGGAAACCATGCTGAAGTTCTGTTTAAACTCAGAACTGTGAACACTTGGCATCTTCAGTCACTTTGACTCACTTGGCTTTCTTGGATCACAGCATCTTCTTATTTCACAACTATAAATATATTTATGCTTTTTAATAATTTTAGTATGTCTGCCATGTGAATTGAAGAGTGTTAATTGTTGTGTCATTACATCAAACCTTGAACTGTATTGCAAATACAGCCAATAGCAACCAGAGTATGTCTGCCCATTTGCTCTGGGTATGTCTCTTGCATCAGGTATATTTTCTTTCATCTTCTGGAACCTGGAAATCAAATTCTTCCAGCTTGTTCCTTTTAAATGTGTGCTGATTTTGGCTGGGATAGAATTAATTTTGTAAACCATGGGTCCTAATTTTAATCCAAAGCATAGTTCATATTAACTACTATGAAGAAAATTAACTCTATCCCAGCCCAAACTAGCATATTCTCCACCCCTTATTCCATGCCATTTATATCATGCTCAGGTCCTACACTATCCAACACATTTTTATTACCCACCACCACCCTTCCCATGCTTTACACAGATATCATTCCCTTATTTTGTGGATCATCCCTGTGAAATAACTGTAAAATGTCCATAAATGTCCACCGAGTTCATTTAGTGCATGACTTCAGGCTCTGTCTGTTGTGATGGTCACTCAGGGCAGAAAAGGTGGTGTTGCATGGAGTTACTGGGCACCAAAGCCAGGTCAGGTTCAGACACTGCTTCTCATGCCCTGTCATGGTTTAACCCTAGCAACTCTGCCCCACACAGCCTCTCGCTCACTTTTCCCTAGTGGGATGGGAGAGAGAATCGGAAGAGTAAAAGTGAGAAAACTCATGGGTTGAGATAAAGGCAGTTTAACAGGTAAAGGAAAAGCTGCACAAGCAAAGCAGAACCAGGAATTCATTCACCACTTCCCATGGTCAGGCAGGTGTTCAGCCGTCTCCAGGACAGCAGGGCTCCATCATGTGTAATGGTTAATTGGGAAGACAAATGCCATCACTGTTCCCCCTTCCTTCTTCTTCCCCCAGCTTTATATGCTGAGCATGACTCCATGTGGTGAGGGATATCCCTGAGGTCATTTGGAGTCATCTGTCCTAGCTATGTACCCTCCCAGCGACTTGTGCACCCCCAGCCTGTTCGCTGGTGGGGTGATGTGAGGGGCAGAAAAGACCTTGGCTCTGTCTAAGCACTGCTCAGCATTAGCTAAAACACCCCTGTGTTATCAGCACTGTTTCCAGCACAAATCCAGACCACAGCCTCATACTACTACTGTGAAGAAAATTCACTCAAGCCCAAAACCAGCACAAAATGGTCTATTTTATGATGAAAAGGAGACATGGTATCTTCTTCTATTTTATAATTGTAATTGAATTTATTTTTGTAGGTGTAGCATCTATGACTGTGCCAGTGTACATCGCAGAAGTTGCTCCGCCACACTTAAGAGGCAGATTAGTCACCATTAACGCTCTGTTCATCACTGGAGGGCAGTTTTTTGCAAGTGTCATTGATGGAGCCTTCAGCTACCTCGCGAAGGATGGATGGAGGTTTGTGAGTCTTCCTTGCTAAAAGCAAAGCTGGCAGGGTTGTGATTTGGTTGACAGATGTTATAATTCTTGTTGGTAAAATTGAGTTTATATATGAAGTGTTAAAGTCTTACACTGAAATGGAACTTTAGTAGTTATGTCCCCATAAATGATATCTGTACTGCTTTCACTTAGGCTTAATATTCACGGTATGCTTAGGTGTTTTGACTTTACTAAACTTTAAAAGGGATGAGTAACAAATGTGCCTCAACAAACTTGAGTGGTTGACATGTTTATGAAAGTAGCGTGCCTCTTGCATTTAGAGTAATTACATGGTGATTTTTCAGAAAGCGAATTTCTGGGAAGAGTGATGCTCTGTTTGCAAAATAGTGGTGTATGTTGACAATTCTTAAACTGAGCACAGAATTGAAGGATATTGTAGCATGACTTCATAGTTAAAAGCTTAGATTGTAGAATATATGAATATATATATGTATCTATTTTATTCTACTTTCTGGATAGTATGTTCTTCCTGGAGACAATGCTAAGTGATTCTGGACTGTGCCCGTATACCTACTGTATTTATAGTGGTGTGTCATTTGAGAGAGATGAGAAATCTCAGTGGCTTGATATTTTACTTGCTGACTTGAAAAAATAATTAACAGAAATGTGTAGGAGGAATAACGTACACTGTACATTCTAACTTCTGGGAACTTCTGCTTAATTATGTGTGCTCTTGTCTTCAAACACTCTTGGGAAAGGGTCGCATGTTGTAGGGCCTTTGATTTCTGTTGCTACAGCCTGGAGTAATTTGCTATTTGAAAATCTGAATTTGAAGGATCACACCCACAAAACCTTGAAAGTTAAATATCATGTTCTCTGGCTCGTAATGGAGCTAAATAGCTCCATTTTTTGGGTGCACTGTCATTACAGGTTCAAGTTAGGAATAATTAATTTGGGACTTAGTACATAGAAGAACTTGGAAGCTGATCTTTCTGTAACATGTAAAGAAGTACACATTAAAATGTTAAATTTGCATTAAAATAAGAAGTTAGTGTTTTCTTAATTAATCTATGCTTTAATTTGTGTATGTTTGAAGATTCCGGAATTTTGAGGTTTTTCATTTTTGTCCATGCGATTGTTTCCTTTGCCTCTTTTATAAGAAGATGTAATATTTTGATCTTAAAAAATAGTCACTTAATGATGATTTAGTTTAATTTGAATTTAATTTTAAGTTCTAGCTTTGCTTTATGCTTTCTGAAAATGCATTGGTTACCTTGGCTCAAATACAAATAGCGTTTTGCATTTTTACGTGAAGCTTTTCATGACCTTTTTATTGTAGTGCATTTGCATTCTCTGGCAGACTGCGTGTCCTGGAGAAATGAGAAACAAACTTCACTGAAAGAAAAACTTAGTTTTGTAGGATTGCTAATCCCTTTCTGCAGGTAAAGAAATACGCTCAATTTTGAGGAAAGTTAATGGCATGCAGTAATGCTTTTCTAAGTAAAATACAAACTGAAGTATTTGATACCTGGTGCCAATTATTCAGTAGTTGCTTCATTATTTTTAATTACCTTTTAGCCTAAATAATTTGTGAAAGTAATGGCCCCTTATGCCTTGGGCTGGGTGAGAGGAATGGACAAGGTATTTCTTTAGAAGTGGAGCTCTGGGTCCTTGCTGCTGTTAGAGACATTGTGCACTTTCTGTTTAGGCAGATTTTTTGATTTCACTTTACTTCAGCGAGCAGGGATTCAGCTGGGAGAAGCTTTTGTGGGTGCGTTATCTGTTGGGTTTTTTTTTCCTTATTAGTGCCCTGACGCATAGGAGATAAAGATGTGCTCATTACCTGTGTGTTTCTGTAAATACTAGCACATTGGAAGAAAAATACAAGCTAACAAATTATCTGTCAGGTATTGATCTTATTGGACTGGTGGGTTTTGTTTAATTGTTCAGGTAAACTAAGATGCTCCCTAGCTTGAGTTTTTGTAGCACAAAAGCAAACTTCTGTGTTTCTTAGGAAAAGACAAGCATTGTGATACGGAATGTATCAGTTTTCAAATCGAGCAGTGACACAGGCTTGACAAGTATGTTTGTAGGTAAATGATTATTTAATGGAAAAAATATCATTCTGGTTTGTTACACATATGCAAGTTACCATCTTTTGATATGTTACTTTGTAAATATATTTAGCTAAAGTAGATTAGGTGGAAGGCAATAATCATTGTCAAATATAGATTTCAGCTTTGTGTAAAACACTGATGCCACTTTATCTTAGCTAGGCCCCACGTCCTGAAATACTGCATAACTCCTCTGAGGACTTCAACATTGGCGTAGCTTCTTCTGCTTAGAAGAAAAAACCCTCTACTCTGGCATATTTCAGGCCTTTAACCTAGCTGAACTGAAAAAAAATTGAAAGTAAAATCTAAAACATGTGGATTGAGTGAGACAAAGAGGCTTGATCAGAGCTATGTGAGATGCTGCCTTTTGAAAATCTCCAACAATGGACATGTCAATTTTCAAGACAGCTTGTTCAGATGTTCAGTTACTCCTACTGTGAAGAATTGTTCTCCCTCATTCTTTGATCTGGACTTTCCTGATGCAACTTGTGACTGTTGACTCTTATCCTTTCACAGCGTTCATAAGAGAAGAATCTTTTTCCATTTTCTCGATGAGCTCCTTTTCAGTTATGAAAGACACAATTAGATCCCATCTTGATCATCCCTTTTCTGGGCTGCGCAAACCCAGTTCTCTCAGTCTCTTATGCCATACACTACGGTTGTGTGACTGTCTTAGTGATCCATTGCTTCCTGGTTTATAGCTTTCTCTCACATTGGTGGTCTCAGTCTTCCAGATTCAGCATGGTGTGTTGAGTAGTGAGGAGCAGTGGTTACTTGCAACCTGATGGCTCATGCTGGGCAACTTTTGTTTTTAGTAGTGTTTCGCTGGCTTGAGTGAAGTGAAACCATTGATGATTCACTGGGCAGAAGCTGAGGCTGTGGTAGTGGTGAACTATCCAAGGATTCTTACCTGCAATGCTGTAGCTGTTAATTGGGGATTGTGTGCTTGTCTGCCCACGGTTAGTTTACTGCAACCCTAAGACTGAGCAGGAAGAGTGCAGGTGGTCTGTCACCTGGAAAGAGTGGTCAGTGAATGTATGGGAAGAAATCACAGATGTTCACTCCTGAGTCATCCCATATAGGAAGGAAAATTTTGATTACTGTAGCTCTCTCTTACTAACTGAATGGTGAAGTATTGGAGTGCTACGCTCCAGTTAGAGTAAGGAACTTTACTTTTTCTTGGCTCTGCTTGTTCTAGGGAATGCTGGATATTAAATTAAAAATAAACCAAAGAAAACAAATATTTAACCTTACTCTGATGTCAGGCTAGCTTTACAAACCTGGCTAATGCCATCTTAATAGTATCGCAGCAGTATGTCTGAGGAGAAATGTTACAGCAGACTTATTAAATTTCATGCTGGATTTTTTCAGGTCTTCTAGACATCTGCCTTCAAATGCGAAGTCTTGTACTCTGTATAGGAAAGAACTATATTAGATTTCTGAAAGCTGGCTCAATGCATGAGACGTCTAAAATTGCCTGCTTTTACTCTCAATTGGTTAGATCAAAATCGCTTGATTTGAAAATTGCATCAACTCTTGAACTTGCAGTGGATGTATGCTCTTAACTGAATGTTTTCCTTCTGCCTGCTCCTTGTTCTCAGCTTTGATGAGAAGTATGTCAATTGGAACCTGACATTAGTGAGTAAGCACTGTCTGTACATTTCTTTTTTGTCTTGCTTGCAATAAACATCTATTCAATAGAGTCCAACTGGTAGTGTTAACAGCCTGGATTGAGCTTTCAGGGGCCTCAATTGATTTTGCCTCCCAAGATGATTGCAGGCACCCAACTGCTTAGTTCTGGAGACTCTGTTGCACATAAGGGACTGAAGGGCTTTGGATGAACAGAAATTAGATAATATGAGCAGAAAGACTGAATCTGTTTATTTTGATGCATTAAAAGGTCCTTTTGTTTGCAGTGTGACAGAATACAGTGATTGTGTTTTTAATCTCCATGGTTTTGTTTTACTCTTCATTTGAAATAGAGCTTTCTAAATACCACTGTAATGCAGACATTGAATATACAATTTGGTGAGCTTCAGTGATGTATGTGTAAAGGTTATTCTGTATACAGCTACAAAATGTTTGCGGAGAGGGAAGATCATAGGAAGAAATGAGGACTATTAATGAATGAGAACATTAGTGAATGAGGAATGGAAACATAGGTGAGTTAGTGACACTTGTGAGATTTATTGGCTGAAGACTACTCAACTAATAATCCTTCCACAAGCTTTAACTAACAATGAGCTACACCATTCTTGAAGTATTAGAAAATACGAGATGTTTAAGTGTTAGAAAATAAGAAATTTGCTCACAGATTTCTTTGTAGAGCAAGACTTACTTATATGACCTTTGGAAATCTTTTCTGGTTTTAGGAAGAACCTGAGGTCTCAGCATGGGAATGGGAAGACTGGCTTGCATGCACATTGTCCTGGGATGTCATCCTCTTTGCATTACCTTTGAGTGTTCTTCTTCTCATTCTTCAGTTTTCTGCCCTAGTGTATTGCTCATGTTTGTCTTTCTTAAATCTGCAAATGCCTCAAAGAAAGTCTTTTTCTGTTTTCATCCAAAATGCATTTTGATTTGACAAAAACATTCGGTTTGCTGCCCCAAAACAAGGTTTCCGTGATCGTTGTGCTCTCTTTCCTACTCCATTAGCAGTCTCATCCATAGCATGCTTTGAGAAAACACAGAGGTGAGAGACTGCTGAATCGTCTCTGAAAGCCTGCATGAAGAGAGGAGCTAGAGGAGAGATTAGCATGTTTCCTTAATCTTTTGACTGATGTCAAGGTGTGAACCTGTTTATGAGTACAGACCCCGCCAGTATTCAATCTGAGGGCTACTTTCTAGAGGTATTTTGATGATTATAACCACTGATGGTGAAACTTGGAATAGCTACAATAATGTACAGGTAACATCAGCATCATTTAAAGTCTTTAATGGAAATGAAAAAATAGTAAAGTGCAAATAGGAAAAGGTCAGGTTTAAAGAACAGAACGAAATTATACATTGGTCTGCAGTTCTTGTTTATTTTCTTAGTGTTTTATTTCAGGAAAATAAAAATGTGATGTGTGTAGACCAGAACAACCCATGAATATTGATAGTATGCTTGTTTTCCACAGTCTTTTCCCCCCACGTTAGCCGGAGTGAACCGTGGTATCTGTGGGTGTTGTCAGAGGTGTCAGTGCTGATCGCTGGAAGCAAAACTCTCTGGCCAGCGGTAATTCTCTGTTGAGTAGAGAACTATCCTTAATATAGTAACCCCTCCTCTGCCCCTGGCATCTCGAATTCAGTTTTGATTTAAAACCTAACATTGTAGCTGGCTGAAGAGTTAAGGGCAGAGTCTCCGAAAGAGCTGGTGTTAAGCACTGTGCTGGTAAAATGGACTTTTTTTCGGTGTTTCTGCTTATAGTTAGACATTTTCAAAAGTAAAACTAGCATCTCTTTACACAAGAGGTATATTCCTCAGTCAACTGAGTCTTCTTATGGCAGTTTTTATAGGCAAATGTTAGGTATTTATTTCTTTGTTTACTTATTTCCAGGTACATGCTGGGCCTTTCAGCTGTTCCAGCAGTTATACAGTTCTTTGGATTCCTGTTTCTTCCTGAAAGTCCTCGCTGGCTCATTCAGAAAGGCCAGACTCAGAGAGCACGGAGAATCCTGTCTCAAATACGTGGCAACCAGGCAATTGATGAGGAGTATGACAGTATCAAAAACAGCATTGAAGAAGAAGAGAAAGAAGTTGAAGCAGGTATGCTGAATACTTGTTGGTCTCTCTACCTATCCATGATGAGATAAAATCAGAAAGAATGTTGAAGTTGTAGCCTGTGGGAACTTGATGTTTTGCTTTTACTCTTCTTTTTTACTATTGTTTGAAATATTTCATATACTGGTAGCTTCAAAAATGAGCAGATGTTTCTATGATCCTACAGTTTTAAAGTAGGTTCTGATTTCTAAGTGAGGAAAAAGGAAAGTTGTGTAAGATTCGAAGTTTGTACCGCCTACGCTTATGTGAGAGCTGCTCTCAAAAAATTACTCAGTTCAAGAATGCTTATCATGAAGAGTGGAGATAATTAAAATAAAGTTTGGTTTCTTTCTTCAGTGGAAAAGACCAAACAGACACTAGGGAGTCTGAAGGCATTTTACATGCCTGAAATATCCAGAGGCCATATCCTGGCCAACTGTATTCTAGACAAGCCGCCTTTGGAAAGATTCACAAAACTAGGCATGCAATATAGAAATTATTTTTCAGTAAATGCAACTTCTGACAGTCCTTTTTGACTGCTCCCAGGAAAATAAGGCATCTGAATAAAATCTGTGGCTTTTACTCCTTTTTTGCTCTTATGCCATAATTGCTCAAAACTTTATGTACATACCAATGCATGCGCTTAAAAAGCAAGATTACCATTCCATTAAGTTTCTGTCCTCTACATACTTATCCTTTGCTTTGTGCTCAGTTATAGTCGGAATCTCTCGTAAGGCTCTTAAATAAGACTTGTCTTACTTCCTTAAACATTGACAGAAAAACACTGTAACTTCTCACAGCTGGTGGAAAGACAATGCAAGTTATCTTACATCTGTGTAAATTGAGACTGAACATCTTATAATGCCTAATCTCATTGCCTCATTGAGTTTGGCTTTGAGCCTTACAATAAGTAATTAAGTATTCTATGATTCTAAGTATGTGAGAAAGTTATTTGACACATGATAGTGAAGGGATTTTCAAAATATTCACTGCTGTGAAGCAGAATTTTTTTACTCCCATTAAGTTTTTGAGGCTTTGAATACTTTTTTCCAGTTTTTGGGGCATGGGGGGCGTGGGAAATGATGTTCATTGAAGCTGATTCAATAAGAAGCTGAAGCGGATATTCATAGAACAGCTTAGAGTCCTGTGCTAAGGTTCTCGATCCTAATTAGGGATTGGGATGTTCAGTTCCGTGGAAGGCCACTTAATGTGTAGAATGAAAGTTTTTATGCTTTGTAGAAAGAAAAGGAACAGATGTTTGCCCCTTCCAGTCCCTTATTTTCAGTCACTGGGCTATGGAGTATGACCTTATTTCTCTTGCTTACATCTTTCCTAATGCTCCTATTTCAGTATTTGTTGTACGACTGCAGTAGGACTGTCTCCAGCTCAGTTCTTAAATCAGTCTTCTATACACTGGTAACTTGGACGAGCACACTGATTGTGAGGTTGTTGGTAATCTAGAATCTGCAGGTCTCTTGGTTTCCCCCTGCCTCCCCAGAAATCTTGTTGTGGTCCTGAAGGTTAGGTAAGTCAAGCACATTTTTAGGAGAAAGCTTGGTTATGCAGAATCAGTGTTTTCTTCTCAGGCATTAAAAAGTGGGAGTAGTTACAAGTATATGCTGTCCCACTTGTTATAAATGTTTAGCAAATAGGCATTAGATATAGTCACTCTCATTTTTATTTATAACTTGGTTGTATTGCACTTCATCCCATTTAACCCGAAGTCTTCATTGTTACAAAAAGGTATGTTGTATGTCAGCATACATTATATTTGTTACCTTTCTGTGACTTTCAGATTGTATTTACAAATTGCATTAAATTGTAATTACTTCTATTTCTCGAGGAGTTGTCTGGATCCTCACTATCAAATTTGGCATACGTAGTGCAAGAGCAACTGTTCATCGTTACACGGTGTTTAGGTATTGGCAACTAAAATGTGTGCTTCTGCAAAGACTTTGCATTTCATTTTTTACATGTATTTGGATTGGGTTTTTCGGTTTTGTTTGGGTTTTTTTAGTATATATATTGCTGTAGTACTTTTTGTTTTCATTTCTTGTATTTGTGGCAGACACCATTTTAAAACACTAGTTAATAGCAATAATAAAGGGTAGTAGTAATTCCTATCAGATGTTGTGGAGATCATTACAGTTTTACAAAAAGCCTTAAATGGCCCTAAACTGACAGCGTGTGTACGTGGCATTCGAGGAAAGATAACTTTGTAGATTGTAGATTGAAAATCATCTTACTTTTGCCTAGAAGGGCCTTTTCCTTTCCTGTCTTTTCTTGAAAAAGAACAGATGTTCTTCTTCATTAATTGATATATGAGCATCTTTGTCAATTTCTTAGGTTATCATTTCCTAAGTGGAAATAGGTCTGTGTTTGACTCCTTCTCTGAGGGGAGTAACAGAATGTAACCATAACATATTCTTCAGTCCTACACTGAAAGCTGTAATGCTTTTTGTAACTGTTTCATCAACTATTCCTGTCAGGGAAGTAATGAATCACAGGGGAACTTCATCTGTGTTGTTTAAACTACTTTCTTCAAAGTCTGATTGTAGTGCCTGTCATAAAACCAGAGAAGTCCATTGCTTTCTCCACATGGTTATCAAGCAGCTTCTATCTTGAAAATAACGAAGATGCCCTCAGCAAGAAACTTCTGTTTCAGAAGTCTTTTTTATCAATGTTGGATACCTGTTAAGCAAATGATTCACATTTCTTTATCCTTTCCAATACATTCATCCAATTCACTGCTGCTGATACTGCTTAGCAGCTTATATATTAGCATTTTCAGGTTGGTAGCTGGAAAAGGATGTATCTTTTTGACAAATGCTTTCCCAGTGACTGGTTATGCAAATGACATTTGTTCTGGCAGTCATAAATACTGCTTTTGCATGCTCCGTGCTGTACTCCCAGTTTGACTTTTGGTGTTGTAGCCTTGCACTTTGTCATGGTTTAAGCCCAGCCAGCAAGCCAGAACCACGCAGCCACTCGCTCACTCTCCCCATTCTCTCCCATGGCTCCTGGAGGGATGGGGAGGAGAATCGAAAGAATGCAACTCCCACGGGCTGAGATAAGAACAGTCCAGTAACTGAGGTATAACACAAACCACTGCTGCTGCCACCAATAATAATAATGATAAGGGGAATAACAAAGAAGAGAACACAACTGCTCACCACCAGCTGACCGACACCCAGCCCAACTGAGCAGTGATCTGACCCTTCTGAGTAACTGCCCCAGTTTATATAGTGGGCATGACATGCTGTGGTATGGAATACCAATTTGGTCGGTTCGGGTCAGGTGTCCTGTCTCTGCTTCCTCCCGGCTTCCCCTCCTCCTGGCAGAACATGAAACTCAGAAAGTCCTTGGTCAGAGCAAACATTACTGAGCAGCAACTGAAAACATCGGTGTTATCAGCGCTGTTCCCAGGCTGAACGTCAAAACCACAGCACTGCACCAGCTACTGAGAAGGAGAAAAATGACTGCTACTGCTGAACCCAGGACACACTTCAAGAACCAAATGGGAGAGCATCACATTCTGCAGTAACATTATGAGTTGAATCTTGGTCAAATCTAGCTAATGATCATCTGTTAACATCATCTCCCTCTCATTTGGTGAGGCTGTAGTGCAAAAAGGGAGCTAGTGATAGGAAAATCAAGGGTAAAAGGACTATGAGGACAATGTTAAAAAAGAGCTCCGTAAGAGTTGTGGAGACAGTAGTTTGTAGGTGTGAAGTGGAATTCCCCTTCAAATATGCTGTGGATCCCGAGTGGATTCCCGAGTGCTTGGTTTAGGCTCTGAAGCCTAAAGGAAGAGTATGGTCAGAAGACATTGCTGGGAAAGTGTTAGGGGCTCTTCATAGCAAATCATGTCTGGCTTTCACTGCTGCTGAATTGTAGTTTTAGTACAGTTAGGGCAGAGATTCTGTACTGCGTGTTAAAAACAGGCAATCAAATCACAGCAAGTAGGTAAGCACAGTGGCTTAATACACAGGTATAAATGAAATTTCTTGTGTTCCTGAGTGAGTTAGAGAGTGGATTTGTAATGCTAGCTCTAGAGTAAGCACTTCAGTGTGAATTTAATGTGTCGATTTTGTGCATAAGAATAAAGCTACTAGCATGCCTTTGGTAAAAGTTTTCCAGGTTGCCAGTGTAGTGGTCATCTCAAACCAGACAGAAATCATAATGGCATCCAATGGAGACATTTTAAATAGATCATTAATTTGCTGTATGTTTGACAACACTCCACTGTTCAAAGCAAATCATAGAAAAGTATCAGCTTGTACTGCCTTTCTGGGTGAAAGCATCTGCAAACTGCCTGGCTTTTCCTCATGCCCTTTTTGTAGCAGTACTGAGCTGGGATGTGCCAGGATGCATGGCATTTCATGTGACATGGCTGTAGTACTAACTTAGCATCTCGATGAAATGAACATTGTGCACTAAGACTAGACATTTATTTTTGTGTAAATGAAGGATGTGTAACTGTGGATCATAATTACACTAGGAGAGCAGTGTAATATCCCTTGGCCATATATTTTCCCTATATTTCTCCAAAGTTTGAGACTCTTGACTTATCTGCTCTGCCTGAGGACCTTTGCATTTTATTATCTGTACTTATCTATGTATCTGTGTCACCTTCTGATCATGAAGATGTCTTTTTTGCACCCGTTTTGCTCAGTAATTCTGGCTGTGTAAAACTGCTGGGGCTCAGTGGTGCATGGAAACCATGCTGCTTCTGTGAAACTCACTGAGTGGTTTAGAAAATGAATCATTACTCTAATATTGTTTAACTTGCCATTCTGTGTCTGTACCAGAATGTTATGTAATGGGCACTGCTTCTAGATCAGGCAGTTTCTTGTGTTTTCATTATTTTTAATACATTTTTTGTAATAGCCTATCTTTTTCTTTGTGAGACCCAGAAAAACATATCCGTGCCACTCTTTCACTCCTGTAGGCTTGACTCACTTCATCGCTGTATTTCCTATTGGATCAGTGAGTCAGTCTCCTTTTTAGGTTTTGTATTTCCATGTTGGAGATAAATGTGTTATGGTATGAAGGTAAAATCACCTCATTACTGTTATGTTTCAGCTCATAACTTTGCCCAGTTGACTGTCAGTAAAAATAGGGTATTATTAGGCAGGTGATCTGGACCCTCAGTCCTTCCTGGTTCCAGTATTTTTCTATTTCTTGTATCTTTACTTCTTAAGTAATACTGTAACTTATTAGTATTCCTGGCTATGGCTTTGGCTGTAATCATTTGACATGCATCTTTCTAGGGAGATGCTGGAAACTTGCAATGGTTTCATTCTTAATCATAATTCTCCCCTAACTTCTGGGAGTTGTTTTTATCGTAGCCTACCTCCTGACATGCCTGGTATTGAAAATTATACAGGCAGGTTTATTACTATTGGACATCAGCTGGAATGTTTTTTAATGAAACTTAATAATACTGCGATGCTCTGGTAGGGCTGTGCAGAACTCTGAATCATCCCACTTCCAGGCACTCAAATCCTTATTTGAAGTTATGATAGTAAGTGGTTGTTGTTGCCTGTAACCATGAAATGACATGGAAATCTTCAGGGCAGAAGCTGTTTGGCTAAGGATTTGTTGAAGAAAATCCCAAATCCAATATTGTTGGTAGTCATGTCAGCCTGAAATTCTTGCCTGTGGCAATACAAAATGCCAGGGTCAGTTCCAGGCGGGTTTTGTCTTTGGGTTTCATGGGAAGTGTGGCCAATGCAAGAGGCACTTGAAAGGAGTATCTTCACTTCATTCTTGTATTTTAACCATTTGATGTGTAGAATTATTTGTTCCCTTAAGAAGAAAAATTATTCCTGTGTATGTCTCCATTAGAATTTGTTTTGAGATGAACCCATAAAAACCCACACTCCTCTGAATAATTTAAAATTCATGCAATGCAGGCAAATAAAGCTTGGAGACATTTGATCTTGAGAAAGTGAACTAACACAGTTCAGTGCACGATCTGATAACAAGAAAAATCCTTCTACAGAATTTGGCAAGGAATACTGGAAATACGAATTCTGCATTAAGCAAATGATACAGAGAGATAAGAAGATTTTTGGTTCTCCTTTTAGCCTTAAAATCTTTTAAAGGCTGACTTATTCTTGCAAATATGACCTTTGAGAAATCTAGTGTATAAAGTACATGATTTTTTTTTGCCTTGTAGAGAAATATGACTGCTGTATTTTAAAAAGATAATAGTTTGTTTCTTGGAGCTCTAGTTATACCTTCAGTCTGTACACCTAACTGAGTTTGGAATTGTCTGTATACGTTGGAATCCTGGTGTTAGTGTGTTCATATGGCAGGGCATTTCAAGTTGGCTTTGCTTCAGTGGCTTACGAACAAAACCTGTCCCTTGGTCTTCCATCTTGGTTTTCAATGTGCTAAAGTAATGTGAAGAAGTAATAAATTGAACATTTATCTGGAAATGGTGGTTAATTGCCTGTCTGAAGATCAAATTTGTTGGGGTAAGCTTCTTCAGATGTATGTTTTGGAGGAAACTCTTCTTTTGTCCAGACAGATTTCATGTACTGCAGTCCTAAAGGACAGGAAAAAGCAAAACCCTGTAAACAAACTTCATGTGAGTATAGGAAAGCACTGTGAGGGAGGATGGTTTTGTTTGGTCTTGTTTCTTTCCCCCACTTCAGATTCACTATGAAGTTTCTGGAAGCAAAATTAGCTTTCCAATCACAACATGATTAGCTTTATATTAGTTCACAGCTTCTGAAGCCTACAGAAAATTGAAGCTACAAGTCTGGAAAGTAAAACTAAGAAGACATAATCTCTGTTGGTTTAAAAATAAAGTCGGGTGTAATTATTTTGTTTTAAGCCAAATGACATTATTCACAGATTGAAGCTGTATTCACTGTTGTTCAGGTAGTATTAATTGATGCTCTTCATCTGAGGTTGCCTGTGGGACTAGATGTCTGGAAACAGTACTGGTTTCCACTTCAGTATTAGTACACCGCTGAACATTCAGCTGATCCCTATGCTCTGCTTAGGAACAGGCATCTGTTTTGTGAAAATATCTGTTTTGGCATGGAAAAAAACTGTTGGAAGAATGAGAGTAGTGCTTGACATCCTTCCATGAGAAGAACAGAAACTGACTGGAGGAGAGCCTGTGAATAAGGATAGCATGATTTGCTTAAGTTGTGTCCAGAGGAGTAGGAATTTGCAACTTGTGCTGAAAGATCAAAAAATCCCTACACCCACCTACCCCTGTAAATTTAACTAGAGTAGTTCATATTTTTCTTTCTTACAAACAGCCCAAATCAGGCATTTTGGCTGGTGGTTCGGGTGTTATTCTTTTTGTTTCATGTTTATTATGTTAGGGCTAGCTACAGTACCTCAGATTTACAGAAAAATTATGTATAAACCCAATCTTTTCCTTTCAGCCCAAACCCTACTTGGTTTTTTTTGTGTTTAAATCAGTTAGTGTATCTGACTTGGGCTACATTGGTTTCTGGAAGCTATTGGCTTCTGGCCCCAGTTTCCATGCCTTCTAGGAGCTCAGTTCAGTTTGAGAAAGCAGCAAGCTAGATGCGTTTCTTTGATTTTCTGGAAGTAGTGCTTAGCTGTATAACTTGGCCTGTTACTATAAGTCTGCTATGTCATAGAATGAACTTTAAACAGCATTTGAAACTGTATGTATTTGCCGTAGTTCCTTCCAAGTTAGTCCAGGGGAAATCCACAAAAACAGTGTGACGTGTAGTGAGATCTTAGGAAAGCTGCACTAAAGCTTGACTAAAGATTCTTAGTAAAAGTGAACTTGAAGGACGTGGGGGCAGTATTGTTGGTTGACAAGAAGAAAAATGTATGTGCATAACATGAGTCATAGTGAAGGAGTGAAGACAGCAGGAAAGACTAGAAATAGGAGGAAGGTGGGGCAGGGAGAAATGAAGGAGGTGGTTCTTGCACGGTTGGGAGGCAAATCTGTTCTCAACAGCTGTAAGGCTTATTCCTTAGTCAGTGGAGAAATGGGATAAAGTGGGGGAGACACCTGTAACTGTTACTGTCTGTAACACACGCAGTTTGCTACTATGGGAAGGGAGCCTGGGAAAGTGGGGTGGACATGGGAGGGAGAAGCTTGCGTTGGTAAAAGGTAGTCGTCAGATTTTAGTGCCAGGATGGGAAGGAAATGGCTTGAGGCATCTGGCATTGAGCCAGCCTTGCGTGGGGTGATGGTACAATCACCTCTTCCAAACTGCAGCCCAAGGATTTGTTGCTGCCATTGTGTCGCAGGGCTCCTTCCTTTTCAGTTGGAATGAACCAAACCATGACCACGAGCATTGGAGTCACAGGGCTGGAGAGCGGGTTCACTTTGAGGCAGGATGCCTGGAGCGTGGCAGCTTGATTGCATTAGAAATGGGAAATGTAATTTAGAGTTTCACATTGGCTTCAGAGCAGAATTTGTTCCTTGAGCCTTTGCTTTTCTCTGAGATGGTTACACTGATGTACTTGTTTTTCCTCTGAAGTTACAGATCTGCATTTTATATTAATGTATATTGTTCGCAAGAAGTAATAAAAGTATGGTATCTCAAGAGCAGCTAATGGTATTCAAGAGCTCAGTTAATTAAAAAAGAGGGGGCAGTGGGGAAGGAAGAGGCCTGGTTCTTCATCATTTCCCTGCTGGATCCAGCATCTGCACTGAATACACAATTCTAAGCTGAATGTTCCCACTTGAGCTGCCTGCTTTCATGCAGCAGGGATTCAGACAAAATATACAGTGTTGTGTGAAAATGTTAATGGGCATAGGGGGAAATTTTTTTTCAGACTACTGAGGAATAATTATAACACTTCACTGAGCTTTGGTAATATGATTCATTATTTAGCTCTTGGAGCATGTTCTGTGCAAAAGTTGGAGATAATCTCACAGCTTCTTTGCTCTCTGACCTTGTGAAGATGAGTGGAAACTCTAAAATGGATTTGAAGTTCTTAATAACAATATTTTTATGGAAGTACCAGCGACACATAGCTGAGCAAACTTTACCTCTTGGTTCCATTTTAGCCTTATTAGCATAATGATTGAAATTAAAAAAGCTTTTTTCTCATTCTTTTACTTAATATTGCTTTGTGGTGTTGTAAGAACCATGTAAGTGCAGAGCTGATCTTCCTCTGCTGCTTCCTGGGTGACAGGCTTTGCACAAGGGCAGTCCCCTCATCAGATATTAATGGTTCTGCAGCAGCAGTGGTGTTACTTTGGCTCTGAGGTCAGGTGAATGCGGTGTTTATACTGCTTGTTTAAATTGAAATACTTCATTAAGAGGAAGAAACCATTAGGGAGGAAAAAGGATTTTAAGCAGTGTGTGCATTTACTTCTTTTATGTAAGGCCATATTCTGCTCCTGCAATTTAGTAAGGCTGTATTTTTTCTGATGACCTTCACCAAGGTATTGTCTGCTGGATTTTTATCTAGTGCTCATCTTTTTTCTCTTGCCTTTTAAAATAACAGCAGTAGGGTTTTGTTTTTTTCCCGATCTCTTCTGTTTTCAAGACAGTTTATTCTTTTAGCGAACCTGAAGGGTTTGGTTCAGAATAAGGAGCTATCTTTGCACACCTGATAGTTCATCAATATTCGTGCACTGAGCATTTCAGTAAATCTTGTCAACCAAAGTGAAGTCTGTCGCAGCTGCTGTGCTGCCATGTGTGGATTGTGTTTTGTTTGACAGAAGATGGATTTGAAAATAGAAAAAGGAAAGAACACATTAATGTTGTTTACTGCTGAGCACGTTGCTCCTGTGACTCTCAAACTATCCATTTCAAATGCACCCTTACACAAATATTCTTGAATTTTCCCAATGCAAAGAAAACAAGTTGTTGGGACTTCTTCCTTTTTAAAAGAAATGAAAAATGGTGTAGTACTTCCATGTTGACTGTTTGACCAGAATATGTATCTAGTTCTAGTGCTTTTATCTAGGAGATAAGAAGCAGTTTCTTTTGTTTGGGTGTATTTTTTACAAGTGGTGAACTGGTTCAGAATTGTGTTTCATGCATAATTATTTGGTCAGCAAAAAGTTAGATTTCTGCTTTTGCTTATGGTTGTTTTTCTAATGATATCCCCTAAGCCATAGTGATACCCAGGTGTAGTAGTGTGCTAGTCTTGCTATAGAGCCACGTCCCTAGGAAAAATCTTCCTCCTCCTATTGTTTCACTCCAGAATAGGAAGGATGAGCACTGACTTTTATCATCTGGATGAATGTGTCTGTGGGCTTATGCTTTTCTTGTGGTGTTTCTGTAAGTGAAGTACTTTCTAGGAAGTTTATAATACTAATTTGTATTCTAAAATATTACTGGTCTTCTGGAAAATGTTCATGTAGATTAGAGGGGGTTTCGATGGTTGAAGCATGTGTCTGTGTGTGTGAGATAGCTAAGGTTGCATGAATAATTCGCAATGAATAATTTCTCTAATTAATTCAGACTTTCTGCTTGTCAGTTATCTTTGGGGAAACTGCAGTTTCTTAGATATGATTGTTTTGGAAGTGTTAAAGTGAAGCTGTAACAAATGCATTGCAAACTTTAACTTTTAGTATGAACTCTTTGGAAATCGTGGCTTTCACAAATATGAAGCAATATTTCAACCATGGTCTAGAAATATCTGTAGAAATAAAGCTCTGAATAGCTCAATAAAGCAAGAACACTTTGAAAGAATCAGTTAGACTGGACCCTCTCCACCCCTGGTTTCAGGTTTGGTTTTTGCTAAAAGCCCAAACCAGCCCCCACCCCCAACAAACAAAGAACAAAACCCCACAGTTCCTTCACCAAATGCCATTTGTCATTTTTTAGCATTTCCCTCTCCCACCCAGGAAACCACTATTCTGTTAAATGTCATTTTCCTATGAGGAAAGGATCATTCTACTGTTTTAGCAGTGGTCAATTTCTGTATGTTTTCTGTGAACCTTCAGAGTTAAATACTGCACTTACGGATAATGGTGGTTTTGAACTATTTTTTCTGATTCTGATTCTGATTCTGACCAAACTTTGCTATTTTTTTCTGTTGAATAAGAAATAATGTGTCCAAAAACAGTGCAGTTTACTACCTGCGGATATTCAAATATTTACCAAAACTCTCATGGAAAATGTTGTCTAATCAAAGTAAGTTATCTCACAATGCAGCCCTGCTGATGTATAACTGAAGAAATATTTTCTTTTCTCCAATATTGTGAATTACTTTCAGAATTATTCTAAAGGTTGCAAGGGCTTGAAATATTTGTCCTTTTCCCTGCCATACTTTAGAAAGCATTCAAATCCCCCCTTATAGAGTTTACTTCAGGCCAATATTAAGTGTCAGCAAACATAGATTATTGTTATTTCCCCCCTCTTTGGTTGCAAGGAAAGTTGTAGAATTGCTAAGAAACTGCTGTAGGTTTAATTGAACATGCTGCATATTAATTCTGTCCTTCTATAGTGAGCTGACAGTTTTTATCGTACTTTGCGTCTTTGCTTTAATGCACGATAGCCTTGTTCTGCCAGCTGGTCTGCACTGATGAGCCTGGGGCTGGTGGGAATCTGCTGGCATTCATGGGATGTCCATGTGCCTGAACCTGTGTGAACTGGGGCTGTCAGGACTTCCAGGCACTTCGTCATGTAGAACAGTACTTCAGGACAGAAAGACTGTAGGTCTTTCTTTTGGTACTAAAATTGCATGGACATGTTTATCAGGGCTCAACATCTTTAATTTTCATGTGCATTCTCCTTGGCTATAGAGAACAAATACCATTTTCTTCAGTGTGCTTTGACCTGTTTGCCATCACTTACTGAGCATGGAAAGGTTTAATTACAAATATTTAATAAAATGGTGCATGACTGCTCTAAGCATTAAATTACTATTGAAGCAAAAGTCAGCTAAATTATACTTGATATTGGATTCATTTAGGAGCGTAAATAATTTTAAAGTAATTCTCTCCTTTATGATTATCTAGATTGCACTAGTTTCATTTAAGTATAAATGCATAAATATGTAATGCAAAAAGTGATTTTTATTGTAGCTGAGGTAGATGTATCTTAAGAGAGTACAAGTATGTATATATAAATGAATTAATTATGTGTCTGTAGTGTATCTTATAGAAAGGAGATGATTGGCTGTGAGCCAGGAGACTTCCTTTTTAGTTAAAGCAAACATACGTTTCTATGGCAATAAAAGCAAATTTGAAATGTGGGTGGTTCTGACTGTTGCTAGTCTAAAATAAAGGTGGCAGTTGCAGAATAGTTCATTTCATCGCCACAGGAAAATGAGATTTTTATTGAAGAAAAATGCATCTACATTGCTTCATACTTAATTTTAAATATTTTTGGATCATAAGCTCTATGTTTATTTTTCCCTTCCTTTAATTTCTCCTGCTTGCTTTTCACTGTGTGTAGCAAAAATAAGAGCCTGCATATAAATGTTACACACATCTTCTGTGATTATCAAGTAGATGTAAACTTTCATGGTGATTTGTATTACCTTTGCATTCTTCATATTTTCTTGGGACTTTAAATTCTTAATGTTTTGTTAAGTGATGATTATTTTTAGCAGTACTCACAGAGAGGAGGCATGAAGGTCTTAGAACAGAAGATAAATTTAAGCAGTATTTACCAAAGAACACTTTAATGTCGTATAACGGAAGATACATTAAATGATATTTACCAAAGAACGTGGGTTTTGTGGGGTGGGTAGGGGATAACAAGTTGCAAATAAGTAGGGTTGAATATAGTGAGAAGTGTTTATCTTGCTGTAATTACGGTGCAGTATAACAATGGAAGAGGTCTGAGACACCATTTAATCTCTAGATGCATTGTTTAGGGCTTCACAGCCTTTTGAAGCACATTCCCAGAAGAATGATCCATTATAGAATATCCAAATACCACCTGTTTGTGAGTGAATGACCTCAAATTAATCATCCTGCCCTTATCTGAAATATTTGGTATCCTTCAAGATGTTTACTTTTTCTGGTCCCCACATCTTCCCAAAGTCAGTAGGATTGTATAGAGGGACCTGAGTATTCAGTGTCTGCGGGGATTTGCTTTTGTTCCTTTAAGAGGGGAGTACGAACACTCTGAGAGAGGCAGAGCTTGACAGGTACCTGTTGATGTTCATTTGGCATTTGGCAGGGTGGGAACACGTGGTACCAGTCCAAGGTCATGTCAGATTTCATTAAATCTTATTTTGCAACAATGGTCAAGATTTTTCTTAAAATTATAACCTGCCAATATTTAATGTGGAAATATAAACCTAAAGATGCAGAGATTCTAGTATTATCTATGAGATGCACATTCATTTCCCTCATCGCAGTTGGTGCTGACTTTGTTGTCATTGGTAGTTGGGATAAGTGGTGTTAAATACTCAGTGTCAAAGACCTTGTATGAAATACTGTGAAAAGACATCCAGTCTGTGCTAGCTGACTGCTCTTGTGGTGCTGGGGTGGTGGGTTTGAGTGCTCCAGTTGCCATCCAACAGGAAGAGTTGAACTGTAAGGAAAGGGCTTTGGATATCTGAGCTGCCAGGAGCCAGTGGAGCTGTTGGTATTGAATGCTTTATCAGGGAAAACCTGCCAGTTTTATATAATATAAATCTATGTATAAATGTACCAAATTATGGTTAATGAATGGTGCTGTAAGACTGGAAGTAATATATGTACTCCAGGGCTGCATAACAATGTTTTGAGTTCAAATATTTCTTGATGTGCTTTATTAGATGTAAATCCTTGAATAAACAGAAAGACACATTTTTAAATGTAGCTTAATTTATTCTGTATTCGAATGCAACTGTAGCGTAACCCAGAAGCTTTACAGAGGAAGTAGAATTTGGGGTTTTGTTATTTAGCTATTTTGAGGCAAATGATTTGTATTTTACAAATCGGAGATCTCATGGCTCACTTTAGTGTTCTGTTCTCATCCGAGAAACATTCTCTACCGTCTGCAGCCAGTCGTCTGTTGTGCTGTGTGAGCCTGGCTCAAAATACAAAATATCAGCTGGTCTGCATAGTGCTGCATTTGACAGCCCCCTGAAATGTAACTGATGTAGGTCAATATACTCTCTGTTCAGGTGCAGGCAGATCCATTAAAAAGGTGAATTCTGGAAAACATTCATGGGCCTTTCATAGACTGTGAGTTTTATCATGGGTATGTTAGGAAGTGCTGCCTCACAAAAAACCTTTAAAATAAGGGCTTCTAACATGCTTTGTGTATTTTTTTCTTCTTACCAGCTGAAACTGGTTTTCAGAATCAACTGAGAGTTATTTTGAAATGTAGTTTTAATAAGCTCTCACTCTTCTGCCCTGCTGATAAACTTCTTTTCCTTTCTTCTCTAACTCCAGTAGAGACAGAGATTAACCTGCAGAACCTGTTATGTGCCTTTTCCCACCTTGTATCTTGGAACCTCATGAGGTTGAAGTGTGCTGTTCAATTTTAGCTCAGCAGTTTCAAAGCAGTTTTCTTTTATCATCACTTGGATGATTTGCAGCAATCCTCTTTTTCTCCTATGATTCTTAAATGTATTAATTTTATTTGACGATAAAATTTCCCCTCTACACCCTTAATGTTTTTGCAGATTTGAATATTGTTTTATGCTGGTGTCAGTATTAGATCTAATTTTTACTTATATTTTGTAGTAACGATACTGAGACATTAGTGTTATATTAGACAATATTTGTGACTGCTGTTATGAGATATAACCATTGAAAACCACTAATTGGATTTGTGCAAATCCTATATGACATCATGCTCAGAAATATAGTATTTTGTTGCTATGGTGATTAACACAGTAGATTTTTTCCAGGATTTTACACAGCAGCTTATAATAGTTGAAATGCCTACTAAGTATCATCTATATTTTGAGTTCCATTGAGAATACAAACCTTGAATAACTGTAAACTGTTTTTACAATGTAAGTTACCTTTAGGGCCTGAATTGTAGTAATCACAGAATAGTTTGAGTTGGAAGGGACCTTTGAAGCTCATCTAGTCCAACCCCACTGCAATGAGCAGGGAAATCTTCAGTTAGATCATGTTGCCCAGAACCACATCCAGCCTGGCCTTGAATGTCTCCAGAGATGGTGCATCCACCAC
>JANRGW010035697.1:1731-13357 GCA_024733675.1 Psilopsiagon aymara
CCCCCCCCCCCCCCCAAACATGTCCAACACAACAGTCACTATCTGTGGTACCACTGCATGGGGTCGATCATCCCAACCACCCTACACCATGGGGATGATGGCACAGCAACTGGAGAAAATAGCTTCTCAGCCCTTGCTGAGCAGCAAATGGGGTCCAACCCTGGTGTCTCTCCTGGAAAGGACCTCCAGGACTCTTTTGGTTCCCCCAAGGAGTGATGCATTGGTCACCCTACCTGTAGGGTGTGAGGATGTTGAGCGGTGGGGGCTTGTCGCAGCGCTGGTACATCTCCATTACCGGGTTGGGGATGGAGTTGCGAGACACGACCTGTTGGTTCTGCACCGTGGAGCTCTTGAAGGCTTTCCTCATGTTGATGTCCTGCAGTGAAACTGGAGGCACAAGAAGAGGGGATGCAGGGGTGGCCTCAGCCCCATGAACCTGGGGCTTGTCTGGCCCTGAGCACCCAGCCACCACTCCAAAACAGCCCCAGCCCCTCACCTTCCTCCACTGTGGAGTCCAGCTGTGTCACCTTGATGACCAGCAGGTCCACCCTCTCCTGCAGTGAGTTCATCCTCATGTAGAAGCTGTTGGCTTCATTGAACAGCTCTCCGAAGATGTCCTCTGCGTGCCTGCCTGGCAGAGGGCAGTGCACACACGTCAGGCAGCAGTGGCTGGCAGGCAGCTCTCGCCCTGCCCATCCCTGCACCTCACTTTCCCTCACTGGCTCAAAGGGGCCCCCCTCCCCAGCCTTGGTTTTTGGGAGCTGAGCCTCATTCTCTCCCAGACCTGGCAAAGTGATGCACGAAGGGAGGTGAGCACAAACCACCCACCCTTCTCATGTCCCGTCCTCTGCGCACGAGCATCCTTTTAGTGACAGTGGTACCCACGGGGGGCACTAGATCATCACTGTCTATGCCACAATAAGCCTTTGGATCTACCAGGACAGATGCAGCCAAAAACCTGCCATCACACAACATGACCTGTGGAAACCCAGTCCTGAAGGCGGAAAACCAAGAGCAGGGCAGCGGGGAGAGCGCTACAGCAGGGAGAAACTGCCATTTGTTTCACTTTTGCAGTTATTTCCCTGCAGCACCTGGTGTTTATTAGGGCTGTGATTATCACAGGACTGAGCAGGGCACCTAGCAGAGCACTGCTGACATCTGCAGGCTACAGCACCCACCCCATCTCATCCCCCAGCCCAGCACCCATCTCAGCCCAGCAGCTTGAGGTTTCCTCCAAAACCATGCATCAAATGGCTCCTGCTCATGGCACTTCTGGAATCCTCTCAGCCTGTCACCCAACTCAGACGTTTATATTTGATTCCCTTTTCCCCTGGACAAGGACCCGTGGCCTGAGCATCCATGGGTGCTGCTCATGTGAGCTCCAGTGCTTCCAGCAGCTCCCTAAATACAGGGTTTATTTTTCTGGGAGTATTTTAGAGAAGAATCTAGTTCTGGAGGAGGGGGAAATCAGAGGGGTGCCCTGAAAAGCCCGTGCTTCTTCCTCTATTTTAAGTCAATACTCAGCAGTGAAATAGGTTGCCCCTATTAAATCTGCACACTGGTGTGGGCAGTGCTCTCATCCTCCCCTTTTCTGCTGAAATCAGTCCCAGCACAGGAAGACAGATGAGGATTTAGACCTTTTATATAGACCTGTCTTTCACATAAAGCTCTAAGATCAAAAAGAATAGGTTGGGGTTTTTTAATCTTCACCCGACCTTCCTGTTTCAGGCCAACTCAAGAAGCGAGAGGCTCACAAAGGCTTTTTGTCCCCCACTGCACAGATCAACTATAGGAGGAAAATGGGTCTTAAAAATGTCATCAACTCCCCATTTGGGCTTGACCCTGCACATCCTCCTTTTTTAATTAGCTAGATGATTCCCACTGAATCCGGGGTGGTTGCAGCCCACATGGCTCTTACATAGCCCCATTTCTCTGTGATTGGAACTGGACCAAGCAATTGTGGTGTCTCATCAGCATCCCAGCAACATCCCACCATCCCATGCCGAGGTCGCTGTGCTGTGACTTACTGAGGCTGCCCAGCTGCTTGATGATGGCAGCCAGTGTGCTATTGGTGACACATTCCAGCTCACTCGTCACCCCCTCGGGAAGAGCCCCCCGGCATAGATGCCGGGGCTCGATATTCCTCTTCACCAGCGGCATGCTGCCGGCAAGCCCTCACGCCTCTCCTGGGCAGAGAGAGAACAAGAAATACACAGCTTTTACCATTTGTCTGTTTTCATCCCCATTCCTTCTGCTCTGTACCCAGGGCACTCATCCTGCCCACACCGGGACACAGCAAGTGCAGCCCATGCAGTGGCATCAGGCTTCTTCCAAGCAGGGGATGCCAGGATGGAGGTGAGGACCCTATCCTTGCACTCCACTTGCAAGCCACCATACCCAGGGAGCTTTTCCCGCTTACCTTCCTGGAGCTGTGCTCAAACCAGGAGCAAACCCCCATCTGCTGCAGCCCTGAAAAGCCTCATCCAACCCAAACTGCAGCCAGAAGCGAGCAAGCGCTTGTAATGCCATTACTTCCAGCTCAGTGCGAAGCTCTCGGGGTTTTGTTTGTGCACACACCACACCGAGGCAAGCTGCCGTGGCCAGCTCATCCCTGCTCTCTGTAGCACCCTACATGCCCCCTGCTCCACCACCATCATTGCCTGAGCTGGGGATGGTTCATTTTCTATGGGACTTGAGGCCTGCACCCAGCAGTCCCATCTCCAGTGACAGCACCTCTGGGAGCTGGCAAAGAAGGACAATGGACACAGTGGGGTAGGAAGGGGGTGCTGGGGGCAAGTCACCCCACTGATGTGAAGGCAAGTGGTGTGAAACAGGCTGAGAAAGGAGCACAGAAAGGAGCATTTATTAACCATGGTGGTGTCTCCTGGGGTGCTGCAGGCTGGGACTGGGACATGGACAGGCACAAAGAGCACAGGCTTGCACAAGGGGGTCTTATGTGACTTGAGCGCATCAGGCCCCAGATCCACCCCTAATGCAAAGACAGACTGATGGCTTCAGCATTGAAATCACTAGGAACTGGATCCTGGGCTGGCAAGGACTGGAGGGCACAAACAGCGAGATGAAACCCCCATTTCACATCTCCATCCACCCCATCCTTCACAAACACCCACTCTGCTTTGGCAGTGAAGGAAAACCGTCTCTCGAGCAGCACTGTCAATAGCTGGGAGCAGAGCAGCCGGGCACAGCAATCCCAACCACGGATGGAGCCAGAAATCTGCAGAGTTCACATTTTTTGGCCCCGGGAGCATTCGACAGAACAGTTTCCCATTGATGGCACTCGCCAGCGCTCCGTCTCCCCACCAGCACCGCCAGCTCGTTCATAGTTTTCAAATGCAAATGCAAGCTCCCTCCATGAAAGAGTCCAAAACCTGTTTCTAAATCATTCATATCGAGCTTCCCAAAGGGTTGATTGTGCTCCTGGATCTGTATGTGCAGGGGGTGAATGGTTGGGCTCTGCTCTGACCCAGGGCAGTCAGGGCACCGTGGGAAGGACCCCAGCCCTGAACCCTCCTTAGAGCCAACCGTGTGTCCTCCAGCACTTCCCAAAGTCACTGCACATGCGTGGGGAGCTGGTGCTGTTCCTGGCTCCCAAAAAATCCTAGACGCTTCTCCCAGCCGGGTGTATTTTGGCTGAGAAAACTGTGATGGTGCTTGCAGGAGAGGCTCTGGATGTCGCTGATGGATGTTTGCTCTGGCTGCATACAGCTCCTCTTCACAGGCACCCCCTTAACCCCACTCGGGCTTATAAAGAGAGGAGCAACGCTGGCAGCTTCACCCCAGGCTGACTTTGAGATGGTTTTTGTGTTGCCCAGAAATCTGCACTCAGAGGCTGAGCCTCAGCATGTCCCCACGGAGTAGTGGCTGCAGGGGCCGGAGGGTGCAGGGCAGAGCTGTTAATGAGCTGCTTGGGCCCAGCAATTAGAAACAGGGAACAAAGAGCCATTCTCAGCATCCGCCTGGGACAGGGCCACCGGCACCAGGGCTTTTTGTCCTGCACACGGGGCCTGGGAGGAATCAGCCTCCAGCCCTCATGGGGACCACAGAGGGGAATGAAGAAAAGAAGGATCTGAGGTCTGAAACTTCTCAGCACTGACAGCCTTGCAGAGGGGCAGAAGGTGGGGATGTGGTCTGATAACAGCATTTCGAGACCATGGCATGGGAGAGCATCCTGGAGAAGAAAGGTTCCTTTAATCCCCCCCCCCCAAAAGCACTAACAAGACTCAGAGCTTGCAGCAGAAGAAACCAAGCAGTCAGGCACACACATTTGTAGGTTAGGGTAGCCAGGACCGGCAACTTTTCAGTTGCTGGTTTTAACCTCCGCAGTTAATGGCTGATTTTCCAAACATGGACAGAGTTAGACCAAGAGCAGTTCATGATTTCTTCCACACACGTGGCCATACCAGACCCGACCTCAGTGCTCAGCACCACGCGCCATCACTAACACACCATGTGCACTGAGCTTAGCAGCAACCACTATGGCATCCCCAGTACAGCCCAGCTTGGCAATGCTCCAGTAAAGCCACATCTGGGCACCCCCAGGACCAAACTGCCACCTTCCTGTAGGCACTATTAGCCCCTGATGGCCCTGAGCAGCCTCATCTGGGACCCACATCCCCACCCATGGGCCAGGAGGTTATTTAAGCACAGCTGAGGGTCTGAAGGATGCGCTAGCCTTGCTCCTGGCCAGACCCTGGTGGGTATCACCTCTGCAAGCAGCTCCTGCCCCAGGTAGGCTCCTCAGGTGGGTGCTGGCATGTGTTTGGTGCAAGGTGTCTGAGCCACGGGCTGGGCTCTGCTGTGAGATGCCTGTTCTGGCACCGAGGGTGTGGAAAGGAGTCCCTAAAATCCTCCCTTGGGATACATGTCTATCCTTGCTAGCCATGGATGCCTCTAGGCAGGGATGAAGCCTTCCCCTCCTGCTCTCCTCTCTGATTGCAGCTCAGGAGAGGTACCAGCCCCGGAGGGCTCGGGTCTTTCTTTCCATTCTAGCTGAGGGTGCATTAGGAGATGCAGCTGATGGCTCTGAGGCCATGGGGAGAGTCCAACTACAGCTTCCCAGCACAGTCCCTCTGATCCCACACTTCTGCTGCTTTCGCATAACCGTGCAAGCCCCCATGAGGTTTCATCTTCATAAGCCCCACTCAGGTTTAGGTGGCTGCATGGGTTTTCCAACCACAGTAGGCAAGGTAAGCTTCTCTTTATTTATTCCTCATGGATAGCCCCAGTTTCTCTAGGTGCTTCATGGGTGAGGGATTCACAGATGCAACCTCAACCAACTGCAGTGGTCTGAGCCTTCTCATTTCCGTGCACATCTCTGGGACATGGTTGTAGCGTGAGCATCTCTTCCGCTGGGTCTGGGAACATCAGCCAGGTTCTAGTATTGCTCCCATGGACTAAAGTCCATGAGGTGATGTTATCTCTTCAATGGAAGTGAGGAGCAATCAGAGGGGTAATGCCAGTGACAGGCTGCAGGAGGAGGAAAATGGGAGCTGCAAACCCAACAGGAATTTCCTGGAGGTGGAAGGCAGGAATGGCATCAGCTGGGGGCTTCCCAGGAGCTGCTGCCATGGCACAGGCAGACTGTAGCAGCTCTCCCATCCCTCATCTTGTCTCCCTATCTACTGAACAAGTCAGTAACTGTAGCTCTTGTAGTACTGGGAAACACTGCAGGTGAGAGGCAGTGGTGGCAGCTCAGCTGTTGGACCAAGGACACACTTGATGATGATGGTAACTAGAAAGTGCCCACTTCTCCACATCCAATTCACCGCTGCCCAAGCAAAGCTCAGCTGAGATACCCAGACAGGGGAGATGAGACAAGGAATGAGCTTCATCTTCTGCCCTAAAAAGCTGATTTCTCCCATGGAACAATCAGCAAATTGACCGCAGCATCCCAAACCCTGGAGCAGCCCCTGCTTTCCCAGGCTATGCAGGGGAAGAGAACAGGAGGGATGGAGCTCAGCGCTGCCCTGGATCACGACTGCCAGCCCCAGGCCCCTGCAGACCAGACGGGCATTGTGATCTGCAGATGCTGGCTTACAGGTGACCCCTACAGCTGGCTCCTTCCAGATGTCGTGAATCTCTGCAGACATCACATCTGGTGGCTTAAGTCCTTGGAGTCCATCAGGGGCAGGCAAGCAGCTCTTCTTTTGTCAGAGGGTCCAAAAGATTTGAGTTTCATGTCCAGCCATTGCTCCTTATATTCTTTGTGATGGCTCTTCATGTACATAACTGTCTCCTCACCTTCACTCTGCCCCCAGACCCACTTGTGTTCTCCCACTGAGACTGAGCTGTGACTTGCAAAGCCAAGCTGGATTCCTGTGGTGGGTTCCAAAGTGGCCTGAAGGATCATGCATGTTCTGGGTGGCCCTGCAAGGAGGGACAGGCTGGGTGACAACAGGCTTCTCATGCTAGCTATTCCCCATGACAGATGTTTCGTTTGTGCCTACCTGCAGCTCAGCCTCAGTGTCCTGCTTCATACTGCATGAGAGAGCTGAGGGACGATGCTCTGCTGCCATCCTCCTTCATGGAGCCAAGGTGGGACAGAAGGCAGTTTTGGGGTTTGTTATCTACTGCTGGGTGTTTCCTGCAGGAGAAACCTGGATTGGGAATGGAGCCATGGCAGTAATGAGCAGAGCTGGGCTGGGAAAGATGATCAGCCATTGAGGTGTACTTTGTGCGAGGGTATTGAAGCACAGTGCACGCCCGCATGGATGGTGTATGAAGCAGCAGCTCAGCTTGTATGAGATGGCCAAAAGAAACCTAATTCACCATGTGTCAAATGGCCAAGACCCAGCACTGAGCCTGGATTTGGGGAGGACATGGGTAAGGGTGCAGTGAGCACAACCATCTAAAGACTGAGAGCTGGGTCAGCCCCTGCAGCTAAGCTGAGCTTTGGGACAAGCTTTGGGGGCAGTCCCTTTGCTACACTCTTGCAATCAAAGCTCTTGCCCAAATTGGGCTCCCCGGGGTGCTGTGGAGCACTGAGGAGCAGACACCGCAAGGAACCGGAGAGTTTTGCAAGGGAGCAAAAGCTTTGGTTGGATGCCAGGAACCCAAATAGTGCAGAAACCAAAGGGGTATGTTGAAAAATCCATTATCCTTCAACAGAAGACAAGGAGGTTTCAAATTAGTATCAAAACAACAAGAAGGGCCAGATCTCAAAATGCTTGTCCAGGACCGCAACCTGTGTTTCAGTGCAGGTATCCTGGGAATGGCAAGGTACAGAAGGGCTGTGGGCATAGGAGGGAGGAGACACAAGGCAGTCCTGGAATACTGAAAAGAGGGAAAAAAAGCCAACTCTGGAGTCAGGAAAAGGACAAGAGGCAGAGGTGACACTCAGCTGGGCTTGTAGGTACCTAAAGGAGCCTGTCCTGTGGAGCCTGGCAGAGCAGATCTGGTATGAGAAGGCTGGGAAGGGCTCTGGGGTGTGCAACGTTTCCGAGCAGGCAGGAGTAAGTGGTAGCAGCAAAAGCAGCAGCAGCCCTTTGAGCTGTTGGTTTGTAGAGCTCTGCCTCAGAGCGTGCTGGAAATCAGGGCAGGAGAGTTCAAAGAGCAACAGGACAAATCTGCAGGGTTACCAGCATAATGGTTGAGGGGCAACCTCTGGCTCAGGTGAACCTAAATTCCTGCTTCTTAGCTTCAGATGCTTGGCTGCTGTGGACCATGAACAGCCTCAGGAGGGAAAGCAGAGTCTACAGCCTAAAGAGGCTGAAGCTTTGGTGCCTCAGGAAAAAAATCACCCAGCAGAAACTGTGCATGTGGCTCTTTACAATGCGGAGAAACCTACTTGCTAGAGCTGGACCAGATCTGCTGATTTACTTCACTCAAAATGGAGCGCGATCTGCACCACAAGGACTCATTGCTCTAGTTTATGAAATGCATCTGTGACCACCTTTTAATCTGTTGTTAGTCCAAATGACTGGATGCTACCAACGTGACAAATGTCCCTGCTTTGTGCAAAGCTGATCATCACTCCAGAGCTATTGTCTAAAGGTGAAATATATCTAAACTGGTTGGATCTCCAGCATTCCCCTTGTTTAAAATAAACCAGAGGTCAGATCTCCAGTGGGAGTAAATTCTCATTGCACTGAGGCTGATGGGCATAGGAGAAGCAACACCACCTCCTGGACCTCTCTGCATCCAGGTGTCCCCCTTTCCACATGGCCTGGGGCCATGGGAAGCATCCCAATCCCATCCCAAGGGAGAAGGATTAGCACATCTCATGTCAAAGCCTTGGATGCCAAAATGCCTTTGGGACTGAAAAGCCCCAAAATGTGGGATGCTGTTTCTGGTCCCCAATCTGCAGGGGAAGCTGGGTCTGTGGACCCACAGTTGAGAGGTCTCGGCCCTGATCCTGGTGGCACAGAGGAATATTTGCTGCTGGCCAAGAACTGACTGGGGCTGAGCTGCAGCAGCAGGGGAAGGGTCAGGCTCTCCAGCCAAAGGGAGGAGGGAGCTGGGACTCCGGCTGGCCATAGGGCAGAGCTGCATCGCTCCCTGGGCTGGGACTGCACCAGTGACCTGTGTCCCATAGGAAGGCACACCACCCACACTGCAGCAGCACCTCTCCTCCAGTCCATCTGCAGCTCTCCTCCCCTGCTAACTCAGCTAAAGGCAGTTCTACCACAACTAACAACTGCCAGGAGGCTTCAGCGAGCAAACACTTCACAGCAAAGTGCAACATAACGTTAAAGCACAGCTAAAAATATTCCTAAAGAATTTTATTAGTAAATGCCACAGTAGATCCCCCCCCCCCTTCTACTGCAGAACGTTTCAGCTCTAGGAACAGCACTTGACTAAATTGCCTCTAAATCACAAATGCCTCTGAAGGCTGGGCTCTGCAACAGAAGCCTGCTTAGGAGGATGCCATAAATGCAACGGCCTCGTTACCTTGGGGTTAGTATAAAAAGCTCATCCTGCTGTTGGCTGGGTTTAAAACAAGCAGGCTTCTTGCAATGTTTTTTATCTAAATGATGCTTCTTTACAGGTTTGCGGGTAGCAAACAGTGTGAATTGGCACATGGGTTTTCAGATACTTGTTTTCCTTAGGTTTTAGTTGATGTGTGGTTTCATTTCTCAGTGATGCTCATGGAGCCAAGGGCCACTTCATTAGGTCCTTCCCATCCTATAGAAGCTGCTGCCAGCCCCAGCACCACAGCCACCTTTTGGCACTGTCTCTGCTTTAGATACAAACCAATGCCCCAGTATGCTGAAGGGAGAAAAGGGTGACAAAGGGTGGATAAAACTATGTGTGATCCTCCTCCATCATCCTTTGGTGGCTCTGTGTGTGGCTCCTGTGCTGGGGCCACCTGGGAGCAGCAATGCCTGCCTCGATCTCCAGAGGAGTCAGGGGATGGGGCGGTGGGAACAGTGGCACAGATCCTGGCTATGTTTTGGCTGGAAGAGCTCCCTGCTGACCCGGGAATCATGTGTTGTTTTTCATGACTCTCTATCACCAAAGGAAAACCCTCAATGACATTTCTCTCCCTTTTGTGCTCAGCTCATTAACAGAAGGACCCCTCTTGCTCGCTGGCAGTTTGTGTGACCAGGATGCTGCTGAACAAACCACCCTTATTCTCCCTAGTATAGAAGAAGCTTTGATAAACCCAGGGAACCCTCAGCAAGCAGTGAGGCTCCTTCTGGAAGGCCAGCTCTCGCTGCCTTCGGGAACAGCCGCAGGACCAGCATCTCCAGCCAGCTCAAATGTGATTCCCTCGGGGCTGTGCTATGTGCCAGGGTGGTCCCTTCCCAGAGAGTGGCTTTTGGGATGAACAGCTCTGCAAAAAGAAAAGCCTTCCTGCCTGTTTTATTTTAACACTTTGGGCTCGAGGGCTGTTATTCGTAACTTGTCAAGATCTTGGCATCCGCAGCTGATTTGTCATCCACCATAAAATGGAGGATGAGCATCTTTGGTTCAGAAGTGGGCCAAGGGAGATGACAGCTCAAAGCAAAATATGCTTCATCTTGAGTTTTCTCCGTGGGCTTCAGCTCCCTGGGGAAGGAGCAGACATTTGGGGTCTGAGTTGCATCACAGGCATCATGTGTAAGAGCCCTTAGTGTGCTCTGCGTTTGTGACAGAAGAGCATGGTGCACATTAACCTCCTAGCTGCCAGATGAAGTTTTGCCTGGCTGATGCCCTCTTCAGCCTCTCCTCACTGCCAAGCTGTTCAACCTGTCACGGGGATGCTACTGAGGTACACAAATGCTGTTATTTTATATATATATATATATATTAATGAATCTAGCAACCTCTCTAAAACCCAGGCAATGAGATGCAGCAACTGAGGGGTGTGCCTTGGCATGCTGAAGTTTGGAGATGAATTATTAATTCTGCCCATAGCTCTGTGCTCCCTCCTTTCGGCTCACGTCCGGCAGTGTATCCGGTCCCTGGCTGCTCTCTGCCAGGCAGCCGCAGACAAAGCAGCCACAAACTACACTAAAAAGCATCTTAATCCATAGGTATTTTATCGTGCTGACACCACCACGAGGCGGCAAGAACTCGAGTTTGAAGCCATAGAAATAAAGCTCTCTGCAAGTAGCTGAATCATGGAGGATGGAGGCCCCAGCTCTGCGCTCTTTGGGGGGGGTGTGCCTGCCTGCAGCCTGTTTGTGGGGCTGCTGGAAGGGCTCCAAACCCCAGGGAGGGCCTTAGGTTAGGGGGGTCCATGCATGGCAGGTGCCATCAGGCTTCTGCCCTGCTTGGCCTTGTCCCCTCTGCTTCCCCAGGCTCATGCCAGGCTGCAGCTCCTCCATGCCCCCCACATTTCCCAGCCAGGGGGTGACAAGCCCTACCCTGTGCTGGCTATAGGTGCCTCTCCTTGCACACCAGCTTATCTTCCACAATGATGTAAAACCGAAAAGCAATGGTGGATCCTCCCTCCCAACGATGCAAGGAGGTAAAGTGATGTGCCACCCCCCAATGCAAGGGTGCAAAGGAGCCAGGTAACCCACTCTACAAGCAGGAAGGCAAAGTGAAAGCACCCATACACTCATGCAAAGGTCTAGAGGCCCAGAGTACCATGATGTAAATGTGCTAAGTAATTTGCGGGTTCCCCCACATGAAAAGGTGCAAAGCAGCCTGACTCCCTCCCTTCCATGCAAAGGATCATCCTTCCCCCTACCCCCGATGAATAGGTGTGAAGTGACAGGGACCCTCCACTCACAGATGCAAAGAAGCTCAGACAGCCCCCTCTTAATGCAAGGCTGAAAAGCGACTCACACACACGCCCCCACCCCACATGCACGACGCAAAGCTATGAGGGACACCCCTGCAACCTGGGGATGCAAAGCGGCCCGGATCCCCCATGCGGGGATGCAGAGTGGTGGAGATTCCCCCCAGCCATTAAAGGATGCAGAGGGCTGGGGGATCCCTTCCATGCACGGATACCCCCCCCCCCCAAAGGAGGCAAAGCCAAGGGGGACCCCAATAAAGAGGCTGCCAAGCGATGATACCCCCCCTTGCAACTCACAAATGGGGGTACCCCCCCTTTCCCCGCGCCTCGTCATTCCCGCATCCCCCCCCGCTCACCTCCGCCGGCTTCGGGGGCCTCGGGGGGGGTCTTTCCCTCCGCGGCTGCCCCCGGGGCTGCGCAGGGCTGCGGCGGCCG
>JANRGW010035699.1:0-41951 GCA_024733675.1 Psilopsiagon aymara
CAAGCTGCAGCACTGCTTTCCCCCAGCCCTTGCTTTGCATCACTTGTTAGCTGCGTCCTTGCGCCAGCATGAAAATTCCCAGGGCCTTTGTGGCAGGAGCTGTGTTGGTTTGTTCAAGGCCAGGTCTGTCTGTTCTTCTCAGGCAGGTTGTCAGCTGCAGGCTGGGAGAGCCTATCTTTGTTGATGTTTTGCTGGGTTCAGGAGCACTTCCTTGGTTTCTCCCTCGCTGGCCATATCAGAGTTTGTAAAATAAACTTTATTTATTAGAAACAGAGGTCTCTCTGCCTCTCAGCCTGGTTTGGGTGCGCGCTGTTGAGTGCTGTGCAGTGGAGCTGCTCACCTGTGGCTCAGCCAGAGTCACTCCCGGGCTGCAGGGTTCTGGCTTCGGTACTGGATTGGTTTTGCATGCCCAGTACTGGTCCTGGAGCACTCGTCACCTTGGCGCCTGCCACTGCCGGTATCACCTGGAGCTGCCCTCTCCAGCGCTGTTACCCAGATCCCGGGTCTGGAGGGCTGCCAGGAGGGCTGCCGTTTAGAGCACTTGTATGTTCTGTGTCTGCAGTAGACCGGGTGCAGTGGAATTTACCAGGTCTGCTTGAAAGTAGTCAATGAATCTCCAGCGCTGGTTCAATGGCAGAAATGACTGAAATCCGCCAACCAACCCAACCACAGAGGTAACAAGTCGCAAGCGGTTGGGGCAGGCAAGCTGCTTTTTGCTTGCTTTTCTCCGAGGTGACACTGGTTGCTTGGGTTTTACTTCAATTCCAGTTGTTTTAAAGCAGGTTTTTTTGCATCTGAGAATCTCTCTAAAACATCTCCAGGTCTTGGTGAGTTTGGCCTCTGGGGCATCCTTGCTTTAAACCAGCATCAGTATGTTCATGGTAACAGCAGCTGATGGAGACTGGGTCTCTTGTATCTGAAGTTTATTTCTTGCATTTCTTTCTAGTTAGCTGCTAGAAGCTTCTGTCTAATAACATGACGTACAGTGGAAAGTAATGCTCATATCTTTGTGGCTTAGTGTCAGCAGATTGAGCTTCACCTGGGCTCTCAGGAGCAGGGAGGGAAGGGGGAGGCCCCAGACCTTTCCCTCACCCCAAGTTTGCACAGTGTGCTGGCATCCTTGGGTGCATGTTCAGGTTCAGTTAGCTCACCAAGCTAATTTCTTTCCTTGGGTGGTGCTTGAGAAATGGAGCAGTTTCGCACTGAAGAACCTCATTCTCCTGAGTGTGACTTATAGTCATAGCGAAGATGGCAATGCTGCTGCTGGCCACCAGAAGTGGTAGGACAAGCTCTTCCCTCCTGCGGGGTGAGTGTGAGGGATGCAGAAAGAGTTCCAGCACATGTGGATGCCCCCCGTGCTCTCCTTAGGGGAGGGGGCAGCTGAGCATTGGTGTTGAAATGGTCAAGTTCTGATGCTGTGTGGTACCCTGCTTTGGGTAGAGATGCTCTTCTAGAAAGGGGCTCGCACAAGACCCTGCTGACCAGGGCTCACCAGTCCTTTGAATAAGTGCCTGGTGCTCGCCCCTTTCTCTGTGGGGCTGAGGGATCACTTGTGTAACTGCCTGTTACACTTGATGCTCACCTCGTCTCCTTAGTCGTGTTGTGGGACGGAGCAGACTTTGTTTCTGATGTAAAGGTACCGGATCTGTGGGGCAGCCCCACATAGTCCCGGGTTTTGGGTGACACTGTAGGAGCCCCTGGCCGCCGTCGCAGCTCCGTGTGTCACTGACTTATCCTGAAACCAGCTTGCTTTAAGGGAGCGACATTACGATACCTCGCTTTGGCACTGCAGGAGTTGGGGTGGGAGGTGGTGGCCTTTTTGCACAGTAAAGCCTCAGGTGGTTGAACATGGCGGCATTTGCACTGTGTGTCACCCTTTCTGCTTGATGTGAGTGGCACTTCCCAACAGGGGACGTTTGGCTGTGCTTTCTTGATTTGTTACATCAATATTTGGTATAGAAGCATCTTGTGCATCGCTGTTAGATATCTGCTATGCCTGTCAGTTGAGAGCTCCCTTCCTGCCTCTCAACTTTAATAGAAGCTTTGGGACATAAAAGCTGAGCATGTTGGATGCATGTTGACAGTTTACACCATAAATCTGCATCCGCGCGAGAGCTGCAGGGACTTGAGGTTTGCAGCGGAACGCAGTGGCACTGACAGTGTCTGTGGTAGCGCTGCTGCTGCTGCAATTATACACAGCTCGTAATGTTTTACGAGGTGCGTGTTGGAGTCAGGGATGTTCACCCATGGCTTGTTTTGAGTTGGTACCAGATCCATGTGCTGGGAGGAGGGAGTGGCTTCGCTCCTGCCATGGTCACGCCTCAGCTGCGAGTGCTGATACTCCCTTTCCTCCACAGGCATTACAGTTCTGCCGCCTGCCTCCAAAGTCCCTCTCCTGGCTGATGCTTGAGCAGCTGCTGTGAAACCACCTGGTGCTCAGGCCGTGAGGTTGTGGTGCTGAGCCCTGCCTGCTACTGCATGTGCATGGGGAGGGAACTGCCTGTAGGTGCTGATGTAAAGCAAGAGGCACGGTGGAGGTGGTGTGGACCATGGCCCCAGAGGTTCCTGCGTGCTTTTTCTCCTTGCTGAAGACTCGGGTGCCCCTTTGTCAGAAGCGTGAAAATAAAGTGCGTGTTTTAACCATCCTGGGGAGTGTCCACGATTGGGGCAGCATTACACAGTACGGGAAACTCTCGCAAGTGGTTTTGTGAAGCTTTTTTGGGGAAGGAGTGTGGGGTTCCCTGTGAGAAGCTGTTCTCTGTGGCAGTGGTGTCACTGGCGGCAGTGATGAGCAGGTAGGGTGGTTTCAATGCGCACTGATGGGTTTGCTCCAGGGCCTTTTTGGCACTTGGGTTCCTGCAGCTGAAGCACAGGACAGCCTCTTGCTGTGGTCAGTCCCATGGGGTCAGTCCTGTGCACCAGCAGGAAGCGAATTCTCAAACCTTAAGGATGAAGGATACCATGAAATTCGCAGAGAGGGGTGAGCTGTTCCCCGCTGAGCCAAGCTCCAGAGCAGGGCTTGACTTCACCACCGCTTCTGAGGCATTGCTTCAGGAGCCGAAGATGAGTTTGTGTCGCGGCTTGAAGATATAACAACTTTAAGGCACATCCGAAGTTTTGCATCCAGCTGCTTTGATGTCTTTGTCAGCTTTGTTACGTCTGTGGTAATTTAGCAACAGGCTCTAGAATTCTTTCTCTTTCTTGGTTGTCCAAGTCTATGTGAAGTGTTACTTTCTAACTGTTATGGAACCAGGAGAGACAGATTACAGTTGCCAGGTCGTGTTGCCAGTGATCATGTTGCCGGTGATCTCTGAGAAGAGGTTGGGGAGCGTTGGTCTTGCTTTGGTTACAGAATGAATCTTTCTGTGTAACAGCCCGGCTGCCCCTCTTCCTCGGAGGTGGTATTGGAAGCTTGTTGCAACCAGGACGGGACCGCTTCCGGTGCTCTAAAGAGCATCCCCGAGCGCTCAGAGTGGAAATTTCAAATGGGAATTTCTCATCCAGGGGCAACCAGCACTCTGTGGAAAATGGGGACCAGCTTCGTTCGGTTAGCGAGCTGCTGCTGGTGACTTAGCCGGTGGGCAGGGGTCTGGCTGGTTGTGACTTCTGACACTGGGTGGTGTTGGTGTCCTGGCAGATGAGACTGCTCTGCACGCTTCGTAACGCTACCAGGATGGGCGCACTGTCCTTCAGCCCCGTAAAGAGCAGCTCTTCCTAATCCTGCAGTTCAAGCAGCTCATTCGGGGGGCTGCAGCCCTACTCATGGTTGTATTCTCATGGTGGGTTGCTGCTGGTACACTGCATGGCAGCAGCAGGGTGTACCTGCCCTTTGGTGCACTTTGGGGTGGTTGTGTGGCAGTGGCCAGGTGGGAGCTGCTCTGTGCTCTGTGCAGGTCAGTGCTGTCTCCGGGCGAAGGCCCTGCAGAGTCGTGCGTCGCACCCATTGCTCCTGTTCAGAGCTGTCCTCTGATGAGAGACTGAAAGGACAGGCAGACCCTCAGCCAGGTTGGTACCCAGCAATAACCCCAAGTGCTCCACTGCTCCTTAGCGAACCTGCGTCGCGAGCAACTGCTTGGGAAGCATCTCCTGAGCTCCCAGATGACTGCTCCTGACACGAGCATGGAGTGCGCCCAGCGTTTATCTCGGGGTTACTAATTGCCAACCTCCGAGGACATTTACCCTGCTGAAGGAAGAGGAATCTGTTCCATATTGTGCCGTAGTTACCAATCAGGCTTTGGAGCAAGCTGCTAAAAATAGCTGCTCTCTTTCCAAGAAGATGTGTAATTGGGGCCAAACCCAAGATGGTGAACGGGAAGAGAAGTGCAGCATTGTTCAGATGACTCTTGTAAAACCAAATAAACCTTTTCAAGAGGTGATTGAACAGCTCCATTGCTGCTTTAGTGCTTTTGACAGCTTTGATCAACTCAGTGCACCTGCAGTGGTATGGGCTGCAGTGTTGCTCCACAGACACAGGTTGGAGCATCAGGCAGTGCCTGCAGGATAATTTCCCGCTTGAAGGTGGGTTTTTCTCTGAGATCTTTAGTTGGAAATTCTTTGTAAAGTAGGTTGGCTCAAGAAGCCTGCAGTAGAGATGTGCTTGCAACTTTTCTGTTCTCCTAGTAGCTGGGCTACTGCAGGCAAAGCCCTTCTTCATCTGCTTGCAGCTTTGAGGTTGGGTAACGTTTGGGTAGTTGATAAACATGGAGGCTCTGCTGCCCATGGAGGGATCTACCCTTGTCTGCTCTGTTGGGCTTCGTGTCTTGCACCTGAGGCAGACCTTATCTCATCTGTTTATGTATCATCCCCAGTGACCTTTTTTGTATTGCATTATTATTTCTCAGGTAAATGAGGTCACACTCAAAATCATTTTGGTTTTTAATCACTCGCCATCTGTCAGGCTTTATAGTCACTTGTGGAAAACTGGAGGGAGGATGTTCCTGCTTCCTGTGCCTCAGAACTGTGTTTGATGCATGATGCCAGCCCGGTGGCCTGGCTCTGCTCGGTGGCCTTCTCCGTCTTCCCCGATGGGTGCCAAGGCTGCCCTCTCAGGTGGTGACTTGAGGTCACCAGTACACTCAGGAACAGCATCGAGCAGACATGAATAATGTGCCGGCCATGCTAGTTGTATTTGCAGACAAAGCAAAGGGAGGCTTTTGTGGAGGGAGCAGTTTCGCTGTAGGCACTTCTGGTTTTTTATCTGACTCGATGAAAAACGCGTGTTCCCAGGATACTGGGCCAGGGATGGTGATTCCTTCTGTTGAAATCACAGTGGGCACTCACCTGCCTTCAGGCCCAGTGTTGTTTTCTGGGCAGAAGAGCAGTAAATACACTTCTGTGGCGTGACAAAGGCACTTTTGGGCACCAAACTGGCAGGTCCCAACCTCAGGTGCATCCTCGTTCCCAGTTGCTTGCATTCAGCCCCTTGCAGCAATGTTGTTAGATGGGAGGTTGTTTGCATTTGCAGCTGGTGAGGCTCTATTGAATATTGCTCTTGGTTACCACAAGTTTGCAGTTGTTGGCCAAGAGCAAGCATTTCACACACGCTTAAGTTGGGCGCCAGGAACTGATTTTAGTGTAAGGGAGTATTATTTTAGATGACATTGAATTTGCCTCTCTGAGCAAGGGTGGACTCTTACTCAACCTTGGAAATAATGTCTTCGTGTCTGTTAGTCTTCCTGAAAAGAGTTTGTTTGCTTTAGTGTTTGGTGGCTTTATGTTGTGTGTTGGAAACGCAACGAGTCCTTAGAGCCGAGTACGGCGACATTGCGTAGGGAGGGCTCTGCGTCTTGGGTATGCTTCTGCTGTCCTTGCTCACCGAGCAGTCTGTAGGGTTCTCCTCCAAGGGGCTGTACGCGTGCTTTGAGAGGCGTCTGCTGGCAGCAGTGATTTCTGTTGTCTTGGGGGAGATGTGCTCGCAGGCGCAGGAGTTGGTTTCGCTCTGTGCCCCGTGTGCGCTGTGTGCACGTGCTGTGTGTTTGGAAACGCTGCAGATCTCGGTTCTGGCAGGCTAAGGAAGGTGAGTGACTGCTCCTTTGCATTCCTGACCCGACTGTTGGGGGGCAGCCTGCTGTTCCCTGCTGCATCCACAGCACTTGGGCCATTTCAGCCTCAGTTTGTCTCTGTCACCGGGCTCTTCCCTTGGCAGTGCCAGGACCCTTTTCCTCCTCACTGTGGGGTTGTGATTGCAGGATAGGCATTGGTAGGGAAAGGTCTGGGTGGGTGTCTGTGTGATGTGAGGATCCTTGGGTAGAAACAACACATTTTGGTGTAATTTTACTTCTTTTGGATGGCTTTGTCATTGCTTTTTCACGTTTCCTGGGCATCGCTGCTGCAGTGGCACAGCAGAGAGGGAACAGGGATGTGAGGAGGAAGGGCAGAACTGTCACCTGCTCCACAGCACATGCTGATTATTCCTTACAGGGATGATGAACTGCATTATCTATGGTGAAAACTTGAGTGGCTTCTGTTCAGGCTGTTTACTGTATTGGACTTACGTGAGGCTGGTAAATAGTGTGTCTTGGGCCTTGCTGCTTTTTACTCCTTAGACACAGGTTCAGGTCTGTGTATGTATTTTAATGTCCTTAAACTGTGCTTTCAGTAGCTAAGGCTCTCCTCGTGGTCCCTCCTGGAGGGGGATGAATTGGAAATGTCATGTAGAAAGCAGAGGCAGAAGGCAGCAGTGTTTCGCCAAAGTGTTTCATCAGCTACTCCAGGAAAGGTAATTTCTTTACACAGCTCAGCTCGCCCTATTCGATTCGGAGAAAGCTCCAGGAACAAACTCTCCAGCCAAGGTTTCCAGTTGACAAGCAGGTATCCTTTATTGCTGTGCCGGGAGGCACGGGGGAGAGCTCCTCCTAACGTGCGTCCCCGTATTGCCACCCAGGCCATCCTTATAGAGTCACTTGGGCGTACATACATATTCATGAGGCTACACGTGAATTACATCATTTTCCACAAAGTTTCCCTCACACAGACAAAAATGTGCTGGTGGTCTTTGAGGGTCATTTATTTCTTCCAGCAATCTTCATAGCTGCTGGCAGTCTTTGAAGCACCAGCTTAGTTAACATTACAGACATCAGTTCCCATCCCAGACATCTGCTAGTCCCCGATACTCCCCAGTAGATGTTTACACCAGCTTAATGGGTCCATTAACACCACAAACATAGCAATCATCCTGTCCCTCCGCCCATCAGCCAGTTTAACTGTGGCCATCCTGGGCATCTGCTAGGCCCAGGCACTCCCCATCCCCACGTCCTGGGTTTCTATTGTTTTTCCTACATTCTTGTACTAAGGTCCTAAGGACCCAGAACTATGTCAACTACCTTCAAGCACCCGTTGTTTTCCATTACAAAGCCACCAAACCCGACCTCACCCAGAACTGGTTACATTGGTGCTTCCTCCTCTCAGGATGTTGCGCCTTTTTGCTTTCAGGATGCTGTTTCTGTAACAATTTGAGTCCAGGGAGCTCTGAGAGGAGCCCCCGCTGCAGTTACTTGCTAGCAGGCAGCCAGGTTGACATCTTGCTTTAAAGAAGCAAGCAGCAAGTGACATCCCTGATTTCAAAGTTCAGAGGCAGCTTACTGCTGGCAAACATAAACACTGGAGGGGAAATCAGACTGGGAGAGCGGAGCAATGTGCAAACGAAACCGTGTCACAAATCCTGGTGGCAGATGAGCAGGATTGACAGTTTTGCACCCTCCCTGAAAAACCTGTCTTGAATGTGAGCAGAGTGCCTTCAGTGTCAGAGGGAAGAGCTCTGTGATGAAGTCAGATCTGCATCTCTCCTAAAGACAGAGCCCTGAAGTGAATGAAAGAAAACCCCAACCCAACAACAGAAACCTGTAATCAAGGGTCAGTTGTTAAAGTGAGCACCCTTGATGTCCAGTAATGTTCCCTAAGTGGCTACTAATTTCATTGTTCTTTGAAATACAACAACTAGTCAAGGTTGTGGTCCCTGAGCAAAAAATGCTTTCCTAGTGGTGGCTTTGCTGGGAAACACAGGAGAGGGAACACCCTGTGGTGCCTCTGGGGGAAGGCCTGTTCTCCCATCTTACCAGTTTGCGATGTTTCTGGTGCTGCTTAGTGCTGTGACATGCTCTGAATACTGGGGTGCATGAGCAAAGCCTGCTTTTGGGGATGGCTCTGCCTTCCCATCAGTAGCTTTACCCTAGCTTGTTTCTCAGCCAGGCTTGGAGGTTCTCGTGTGGTGGAGCCCATGGATGGGATTCATCAGGAGGCACATGGATCTCAGGGAGGGTCGAGGGTCCAAAAAGGCCCTGAAATTGTACAGGTTCCTTCCAGAGGCCGTAAGCATTAAATTGTAGACCTCAGTGCTTCTGCTCATCCAGAGAGGCTTTTGCACAAGATTGGAGGAAGTTGGTTGACATTTGTACTTGAAAAATAAACCTGGAGACACTTCTTTGGCTGGAATATGTCTTCAGGGCAGTTTGACGAATAGCTTGGAGGAGGAGGCCTTTGTGCTTTGATATGAGCAGCAGAGTTTGTGCATTAAGGGTTTGTTTCCCTTTATACTCGCCCTTTGTTTCTTTCTGATCGTTCTGTAGCAGCCTCATACATGCATACAAAGTTGTGTTTCCTCTTGAGCAATTGCTTGGTAGAAGAACAAATGCCTGTGTATGTCCCTGGGGGAGGGAAGGTCCTCTGGAATCCTTTCGTGCTTTGATGAGAGTGAAGTTCTTTTTGATGTTAATAGCCACGTCTTCAAATTTGCACCCACTTTCTCATTGCAGGATGAACAGTTTCTAGGTTTTGGTTCAGATGAAGAAGTCAAAGTGCAAAGTCCCGCCAGGTCCCCCACAGGTACGTTCAAGTGGCACGATGGGATGTTGATTTGTGTGTTCTCCTTTGTGATGGCTTTGCTGTGCCTCGTTCCATCAAATCTGACCCACTGTAAAAACCACCCCTGTCTTTGAAGTCGACTCCCTTAGTTTCAGACTCTGTAAATCTGGTCTGTTATGGAACAGGGAAACTGAGTCAGAGAGTGGTATTGATGAAACCGGTGCTTGAAACCTCATGTGAGTGTTTTGGAGAGCTAATTCTTTTAATAGGTAAGGATCTAAAGCTGATTTGAGTGTTTCGGTATCTTTCAGTAGACTCATTGTTGCCTGTAACTGGAACCTTTGCTTCTTTGGGTACAAAACAAGTACAGAACTCTTGAGGATAGGCTGTAGCTGAGCTGCTGCATTTTCAGCTCAAGAGGTAGGCTCAAACCACGATGGGACTGCAGGTGGATGAGTTCAGCTTTGATTAGGTTCTTGTCAATAAATGCTCCTATTGCAACGCTCTGCTCATTCACAACGATTTATGTGGCTTGGCCTTGCCAGAGAGGAGCCCTGGGAGCACCGGAGCTACCCAGGGGTAGCTGGGTTAGGGAAAAAAGCCTTTAAATGCCCTGGTAGGGGTGAGTAATCAAGTCGTGCACATCTGCCTGTGAGTCCGAGTCAATGCTAAGTGCAAACTGTGTTGCAAAGCTCAAACTAGGGTAGGTTTTAGTAAAGTGCCTTGTATCAGCCCCTCCCTGTAGCTGTTCGTGCGTTACTGACCCATTTCTCAGCAGTGCAGATGGATGGTACTAGAGGAGAAGGATTTTTTTTTACCCTCCAACTAGCTGTGATCTGCTTAAGAAAGAAAGGAAAAGATATCTTTTAATGTGTTTGAAAGGTGGCTCATGCCCTTGGGAGTTACTGTTCCCTTTCAACATCAGGCTGAGAGTAGGTTTGTGCCATTGCAGATGTAGCTGTTGTGAAAAGGCAAAGAGGTTTGCTGGGAAACCTTGTTCCCAACTTTGTTGGATTGTGCTCTTTGCATGTATTGATAAAACCACAACTCGTGCGGGCAGTGTGACTGACAGTGAGTCAAGTGTGATGCAGGTGATGCTGATCAGGCCCTCGAGCAGCTTAATGTATGCTCTGCATTCTCTGCTTCCCTCCCAGTTAAATCCAGTCCACGAAAGCCTCGTGGGAGGCCCCGGAGCAGTTCAGATCGGAGTTCAGCCGTGCTGTCAGACTCATCATCAGTGTGTTCCCCTTCGAGCAAGTCTGAAACCACATCCATGGAGAAAGTCAAGAAGAAGGAGTTGAAGAGTGGGGAAAAAAGGAGGGGAAGACCTCCAACGCTTACAAGTGTGAAGTTCAAATTGTCACAAGTAAAGGACGTGTCGGACATTCAGAAGGGCAGTAAAGAGGAAAAAGAGAGTCTGAAGAAAATCAAAAGGTCACCATCCACTACATTTCAGCAAGCAACAAAGATCAAGAAGTTAAGAACTAGTAAACTCTCCCCACTGAAATCTAAATTTAAGCCTGGGGCGAAACTTCAGATTGGGAGGAAGAGCGTTCAGATCGTGCGCAGGAGGGGCCGTCCACCATCCTCTGAGCGGTTAAAGACTTCCTCCACCTTGGTCATGAACTCGCAGCTGGAGAAGCCCCAGAGGATTCGCAAGGAAAAGGATGGCACACCCCCTCTTAGCAAGGAGGAGAAGACAGCAGTCAGGCAGAGTCCGCGCAGGATTAAGCCTGTTAGGATTATACCTTCCACCAAAAGGACGGACGCCACGATTGCGAAGCAGCTGTTGCAGAGGGCTAAAAAGGGGGCACAGAAGAAGATTGAGAAAGAGGCAGCCAAACTGCAGGGCAGGAAGGGCAGAACCCAGCTCAAGAACATCCGGCAGTTCATCATGCCGGTTGTGAGTGCGATCTCTTCAAGGATTATCAAAACACCCAAGCGGTTTATTGAGGATGAAGACTATGACCCTCCCATTAAGATATCCAGACTGGAATCTACACCCAACAGCAGGTTCAGTGCCACGTCTTGCGGCTCCAGCGAGAAGTCCAGTGCCGCCTCCCAGCACTCGTCCCAGATGTCTTCAGACTCCTCGCGATCCAGCAGCCCCAGCGTGGACACATCAACAGACTCTCAGGCTTCCGAGGAGCTGCAGACGCTTTCTGAGGAGCGGAGCAACACTCCAGAGGTCCACGTGCCGCTGCCTGTATCTCAGTCCCCCGAAAATGATAACGGCGATAGGAGAAACAGGAGGTTTTCCATAACGGAAAGAAGTTTTGGCCAGAGGACTACTAAAAAGCTGTCGGCCTTGCCCAGTGTGCAGCAGCAGCAGTCCTCCTCCTCTCCTCCTCCCCCCCTGCTCACTCCCCCGCCACCACTGCAGCCTGCTTCCAGCATCTCGGACCATACCCCCTGGCTGATGCCTCCCACCATACCATTGGCCTCCCCCTTCCTTCCCGCTTCTGCTGCGCCGATGCAAGAGAAACGTAAGTCAATTCTGCGAGAGCCGACATTCAGGTGGACCTCCCTGAAGCATTCCCGGTCAGAACCACAGTACTTCTCCTCAGCAAAATATGCCAAAGAGGGTCTTATTCGCAAACCAATATTCGATAACTTCAGGCCCCCGCCGCTGACACCGGAGGACGTTGGCTTTGCTTCTGGCTTCTCAACACCTGGTGCGACGGCTCCAGCGCGCCTCTTCTCTCTTCAGTCGGGAGCGAGGTTTGACATGCACAAGAGAAGTCCTCTGCTGAGAGCACCCAGGTTCACACCGAGTGAGGCCCACTCCAGGATCTTTGAGTCTGTCACTCTGCCCTCATCGGTCGGTCGCACCACTGCAGGGGCTTCTGCCGCAGGGGTCTCCTCTCGGAAGCGGAAGAGGAGAGTGTTCAGCCCCATCCGCTCAGAGCCCAGGTCTCCTTCGCACTCCATGAGGACGAGGAGCGGGAGACTTAGTACCTCTGACCTGACGACACTCACCCCCCAGTCTTCTGTCTCTTCCTCATTAACGAGCATTTCTGTTAGTTCTCTCGCCACTAGTGCCTTAAATTCAACTTTCACTTTTCCTTCCCATTCCCTAACGCCGTCTGGGGAATCGGCAGAAAGAAGCCAGAGACCAAGGAAGCAGACGAGCACCCCGGCAGAGCCCTTCTCTTCCAGCAGCCCTGCTCCTCTCTTCCCCTGGTTCACGTCAAGTCCCCAGACGGAGAGGGGCAGGAGCAAGGACAGGGCGGCAGAGGAACTCTCCAAAGATAAAGATGCTGACAAAAGCCTGGAGAAGGACAAGAGCAGAGAGAAAGACCGAGAGAGAGAGAAGGAGAACAAACGGGAGTCAAGGAAGGAGAAAAGGAGGAAAGGGTCGGAAATCCAGAGTAGCTCTGCCTTGTTCCCTGTAGGTAAAATGCCCAAAGAGAAGGTAGTCAGTGAGGATGTTGCAGCATCATCGTCTGCCAAAAAAACAGGCGGGCGGAAGAAGTCTGCGGCCCTCGACCCTGCGGCAGATGCGTCCGCCGCGGCACTGGCCGACGCAGCAGCCAGCAAAACCAAAACGTCCAAGAAAGGTAGAGGAGGGTTGGAGAAGTCGGACCTGGACCTCAGCCCCACCGTGCCCTCTTTGGAGAAGGAAAAAGCCCTGCGTCTCTCTGCTCCTTCGTCCAGCACCGTCAAACATTCTGCTTCTTCCATCAGCTCTATGTTGGCTCAAGCAGACAAACTGCCAATGACTGACAAGAGGGTGGCCAGTCTTCTGAAAAAGGCAAAAGCCCAGCTCTACAAGATTGAGAAGAGCAAGTCCCTCAAGCAAGCAGATCAGCCAAAAGCACAGGTATTTCCTTTTCCAAGTTGTTTTAGCATTCGCTGGGGTGCATCTTGTTTTGCACTCGCACTGGAAGTCACAGTAGGTTTCATATGATAAGCGTGAAGAGTTAACGCGAAGAGCTGGGCAGCTGTTAGTGCAACAGACGGCAAACGGGCCAAGACCAGGAATGCCTGGGCAGAAGCTGTGGGGGAGAGGGAGCTGCTGTGTGATCCCCTGGGGAGGGGGGGCTGTCCTTTTCTTCGTAGAACCTCTTGCTCTTCTCAGTTTATCCTCGCTGGGATCATCGAGGCTTGCGAGGCTGAGAGTCCTTATTTTCACCCCAATTCTAAGTGCAAGATACAAACGGACTCTTTTTCAGTAGTTTAGAAGTTTGTCACGTGTTTCGCAGCCCTTCTCAGGGGCACTGTCTGTTCCCATATGCTGAACTCTAGGGACAAGAGAGCGATTCATCGGAAACGTCGGTCCGAGGACCACGAATCAAACACGTCTGCAGGAGAGCAGCCGTTGCACTGGGCCGCAAGCGAGCGGTCTTCCCAGATGACATGCCCACTCTGAGTGCCTTACCGTGGGAAGAGCGGGAGAAGATACTGTCTTCCATGGGGAATGATGGTGAGTTAGGGTTTTTAGTCTTCACCTCTGGCTTCATACAAAGCCACCTTTGGCTGACTGTTTAAGCTAAGGACTGCTTTGAATGGTTTACGAGGGAGGGGAAGTGTTTTAAAGAGCTCCGGGCTCGCTGATACAGTGCTGCTCAGTGTGTATCCTGTCTGCCATTGGTAGCTGTTACAGATGTGTTCTGCACTAAACTCCTCTTCTGCTGAGGGGTGTGTGTTCATGTACTTACGTGCAGGCACATGTGTGTCTGTGCTTGCCCTCACACATGCTCCTTATGTGGCTCCACAGGTAGACTTGCCTTTAAGGGAATGAATTCCATGAGCAAATTAGACACTTGGAACATCCTTTGACATCGGTGAATTTACACTAGAACCTTTCTTGACAGATAAGTCATCGGTAGCTGGCTCAGAAGAGGCTGAACCTCTTGCTCCACCGATCAAGCCGATTAAGCCGGTTACCAGGAACAAGGCACAACAAGAACCTCCGGTGAAGAAGGGCCGACGCTCGAGGCGCTGTGGGCAGTGTTCGGGCTGTCAGGTTCCAGAGGACTGCGGTGTCTGTACCAACTGTCTAGACAAACCCAAGTTTGGTGGGCGCAACATAAAGAAGCAGTGCTGCAAGTAAGTGTGTGTCTGAGAAACGGTTGAGCTCATCCGTAGGCTGACGGGATGAATGCGCATGCGGTTCGGGACAGGGAACCCTGGAGCATGGACTTGGAGTGAATTTGCCCTGGGCTGAGGCTGGATCACAGCAGGAGAATGTGCACGGTGAGATTTAGGAGATGAGATCCTGCTGCAGGGTGTGCTTGCTTCCAAAGTTCACTCCTGGTTTATTCTCCTCAGCTTGATGGGAACTGGCGTGGCACAGAAAGCGTTTGGTGTGAGAGCAGTGGCTTTTGTTAGGTGGTGTGGGTTTCTGGGGGGAAAGCAGCATAGGCATACGTATTTCTCTCTCACTCTCCCACACTGCATCCATGTAGAGCTGATGTTTTGGAGATGATGTTTATCTGGTGTATAACAAAGGTGTCTCTGAATGTCATTAAGCAGCACTGCCCTTCCACGCCAGTTTTCACACGTGTCGCTTAGCCTGAACCTTTTGCTTTTTCAAGTGTCTACATTAAATTGATTTTACCAGACGAGATAATCTTGTGTGAAAAGGCAGCAGCTGAAGTGGCACCGATAGAGATTGCTGTGGCATGAGAGTGTTTCCACAGCATAGCTGTGAGGATGGCTGTGTGGTGCTCACCTGTGAGATGAGAATGCAGCAGCTTTGTCCCAGCTGCAGGTGAGGTTTCAAAACCATGTGTTGAGAGTGTGGGAAACCAAAGGGCACATGCAAAAGGAAACAAGGATTTTCTTTACACACCTTTGAAGGGCAGGGGAGTTGCTTGGGAGAAAGTAGTGGGTGTCTTGATAATGTTTTTGTCAAGTTTTCACGTGGAGCTTTTGCAGACTGCCCTCTCACTGCCTGCGTTCTTCTTCTGATCTCATGGCATGCTCTTTCTTTTTAGAATGAGGAAGTGTCAGAATCTACAGTGGATGCCTTCCAAAGCCTATCTCCAGAAACAAGCTAAAGGTAGGCTGAAAGACTGGGCTTGAGTGTAGCACCAGGGAGAAAGTTTCATCTCTTTACTTGCTCTGTTTTAAAGAAGTGGCAGACCATTTGAAGTCATGCCATTTTGGCAGTGTTGCTTTATTGATGCTTCTTCTTCCTAGCTGCAAAAAAGAAAGAGAAGAAGTCGAAGACAAATGAAAAGAAAGAAAGCCATTCTGGAAAGAACCAGCTGGACTCTGGACAGAAACCAACTCCTCAGAGCATCGTATCGAGAGAAGACAGTGCGCTAAAGAAGAGCAGCGAGCCTGCCCGTAAGCCCGCTGAGGAAAAGCATGAGGATGGGAATCCCTCCATTCCTGTGCCAGAGCCCAAACAGGTCCCTGCGCCTGGAACCAGAAAGACTGGCAAGCAGACAGCCCAGCCAGCGCCGCTCCCTCCTTCTCAGCCACCCAGCTCAGGACCTTTGAAAAAAGAAGCATCTAAACTTGCCACTTCTGAGCCTAAGAGAAAGCAGACTCCCCAGCCAGAAATAGGTAAATGGGACTGTTTCTCCTCAATACTTGAGTCATGTTAAGTAACGATGATAGTACTGCTAAAGTTGTTGGCTTTTAAACTCCAGAAATGCTGGATGATCTGGTGAAATGACGGCAGGTTCTTTTGGAAATGTGGCTTCCTTTTGTTGTGTTACGCTGTGTGCTGGGGCAGGGAGAAAGCTGCCCAGCTTCCCTGGGGCTGGCAGCCACGTGCCTGGGGCAGGCTCCAAGCGTATGTCACTGACTCTAGGTCTGGTGACTGTTGACAGTCTGGATGTGAAACAAGAAGAAAGTAAGCTTTTGCTACAAGCCCATAGTCCGCTATGGCATGGAGCACAGAGCAGCTTGAGCAGCTATCAGCGGGGCGTCTCTGCGACCTCTGTGCCGTGGCACCCTTGGCTTTAGGCTTTTAGTGAAGCAAACTCCCAGCCATGCCTCAAGGAGGTTGTTCAAGCTGTAGTTGGTGAGGTGCAGTCACAGAAGGGGGTGGAAAAATGCTGCTCTAAAATTCCTCACCCGTTACCCAGCTGATTTTCTTCCCTTTTCTTCTCTACAGGTGGCTGTTAGTTACTTGACATACTCATAATTTTTCCCCCCTTCCTAGGCACAGAACAAAGCAAACAGAAAAAAATTGCTCCCCGTCCAACTTTCCCTGTGAAACAGAAACCAAAAGAAAAGGTGAATACCGCTTTTTGTACCCAGTCAGTACATTTCAGGGACCTGGAACTTCAGTCTTTCTCGAAAGTAGAACAGTATTACTTAACCTGTGCGCAGATTAATTGCTTCTGTACTTAGAGATGTGAGGTTTCTCCTCGTGGCAGGATGCAGATACCAAAGTAGCCGGCATATGCCTAAGATTCGATGCAGATGTTCACTTGTTCTCTAAGATTTGCATGTTGTGGGGTGGAGGTTAGCTTCTCCATGGAACATGGAGCTGCCTTCATCTCGGAAACAACTCCATTATGGAAAAAAAAATCCACAAACAAACAAGCCCGGAAAGAATTGTCTTAAATCCGCGAGAGAAGTGCATAGGGACTCATTGAGTGGAGAGTGGCCCCACTGCAGCAAAATAAAAGCCAATGCTCTGCTTAGAGAGCAACACAATGCTAGAGGAGAAGCAGCAAATTGAATTAGAGATGTAATTGCGTGTGGGATGCTCCCAAGCTTGGTTTGCAGAGTGGTGACTTGCACCTTCCACATGCTCTGAACTCCGCGGTGGTTTGGGGTTTTTGTCTGTGAATCATCTTCGGCATTTCATGTGATTTTGGTGAAGTTCTAACGTTTAGGGTTGGGATTAACGCCAGCTCCTTTACTTGACTAGGAAAAGCCCCCTCCTATAAGCAAGCCAGAGAGCAGCACGCTGAATTTGCTCAGCACTCTGACTAACGGAAGCAGTTCCAAGCAAAAGCCACCTACAGATGGAGTCCACAGAATCCGAGTGGATTTCAAGGTAGAGGACAAAATGTTTTAAGTCTTTGAATGTTACCTGCCTCTTATCACTGGAGCTAGAGTCCCTCAAGAGTGCTGGCAGTGACTTCTAAGTGTATGTCTGGTTCCCTTCAGAGAGAACTGCAAATAGGAGCCTTCAGGACAAGTCACTCGGTTGATCCTTAGAAGCTGGTTATGCCTTTTTGTTTTCCTTATAATTAGAGTACTGGACAAAGAGAGACTTAAAGCTTTAAAACCGTAACTGTCAATGTGTGAGGATGGGCAAGAATGTGAGGTTTATGAAGAATGATTCCATTAAGATGGAACTATAAAACCTTGCCACAATTTGAGCCAACAAGGTTTGGGGGAAATGTTAGTAACTTGTAATTCAAGACATTTGGGGTATATCTGGGGGTTCAAATGAGAAATCCTGTACTTTTTTGAACAACAGTGTTGAAATAATAAACATGCATATTTTCCTAATCAGAATTTTTCGGTCCATCTATAAGTGTTGATAATGGAGCTTATAGTGGGATCTCGTTAAGTGTTTTATAAAATATGGAGCTTTAATAAAGTATAATTCTTCTGAAATTCCACCTTCAGTACTAATTGTGCAATCGTGAAAAGCCTTGTCTCGTTCCTTAGGCTTGCTTTCCGTAGGGGAAGGCTAGGGCTTTGCTGAGCTCTCTCGGCAAGACCAGCGCCGAGGTGGGACTCTAAAGTAGACCAAGGTAGAAGCTGAACTGGTTTCAGTTGGAGGTCGCTTAACTGCAGGCCCCGAGCGTGTAAAGCAGTGTGAGCACTTTGTACTGATATTGTATTGCCTTGTTCTGCATGGTGATGTGTCCTTTTGTGCTTTCAGGAGGACTGTGAAGTGGAGAATGTTTGGGAGATGGGTGGGTTAGGCATCGTCACATCGGTACCTATTACTCCCAGGGTGGTCTGTTTTCTCTGTGCCAGCAGTGGACACGTGGAGGTAAAGCATTGCGTTCTGCTGTCAATCGCTTAGTTACAGCACCGTGTTGTTACGGACATAAATACAGCCGTACAAAGAAAGTATCGTGACCTTGATCCCCAAGAAATGAAAATAATACCTGTAAATCTGTCCTTGTATGATTTGTCTCAAGATGCTAAAGTGCAAGGTATTGAAAATCAGTTTCTGAGATGCTCACTCTGGAGGTGAACTGTAGCACATACAGAGTAGCAGCGCGTCAGAGAGCACCCGCATCTCCTCTTAATTTGGAATCCCACATCTGACGTAAAGCAGGGGCTTTGCTTGGTTTTCACTTGAGATAAGAAAGGCTGCCCAGTGATGTTAGAGGGCTTCAGGTGGTGGTGGCTTTCCCAGGTACGTCTGTATCTGCTGAGAGCCACAAATTGTTAATGAAATGTGACTGGAAAGATTCTGGCGCTTCACAAAAAGCCGCAATAAGATGTGCTAAATGCATTTCCAGGTACAGATAGGCGCTTCTCAACATCTTCAGGCCAGCTGCCACCAGAAGGTGATGGTAACGCTCTAGAAAAGGCTTGGCTATGCGTACCCAGTGCCTGGGGCAGAAGAGGGTTGAGTCCTATATGTGGACATCAGTGCACGTGCTTTAGGACCATGAAGATAGATCCAGTGGGGCACGGAGACGTCTCCTTCTCAGTCAGGCTGCTCAAGGGGACAGACTATTCTGACATCCTCTGTGAGCCTGCCGTGTTCCTGCCCCAAGGATGATTCTTTCTGTGATGTGACCAGACTTGTAGGGTGATACATAGAAGTTAAGAGCGTTCAGATGGGCCACCTAAGCTGAATGGAGCGAGGGATGTCTCTCTTTGCTCTGCATTGCCGCTTCCTTCTGCACTGTGTTTCTTCTTGTGCAGTTGGCTTGCGGTACAGCAAGGGAGGGAGATCCCGAAGAGCCCTATAGGTCTTTGCCAATGCTCAGAACACTGACAAAGTGTTCCAGACTCTCATTTGCTGCTAGGAGGCAAGTCTCTGGGTAGGCAAGCGTGTATTTCGGTGATCTGAAGTACACACACGGTTTCCCTCCTAAAATATGCCAGTAGAAATCCTTGTTGTGTCAGCTGTAAAGCAGAATTCGAAGTAGTTTGGAGCACGAGGGGGCTTGTTTGGGAATTCCGAGCAGCTTCTGACTTGCTAAAACCTGCCTCTCCCCCCTTGCAGTTTGTGTATTGTCAGGTCTGTTGTGAGCCCTTCCACAAGTTCTGCTTAGAGGAGAGCGAGCGGCCCCTGGAGGACCAGCTGGAGAACTGGTGCTGCCGTCGCTGCAAGTTCTGCCACGTGTGTGGGAGACAGCACCAGGCCACCAAGGTACCCCCAAACCCTGACGGGGACCCCCGCCAAGCTGGGCAGGACACGCACAAGCTGCTTCATGGCAGCTTCTTCCACTTGCCCCAATGGGGGTTCAAATGTAACCAAAAGCAGGCAGGGGGTTGTACCCCTCTGAGGGGTCTCTGCTCCAATGATTGTTCTCCTCCTTCTTGCAGCAGTTGCTGGAGTGTAACAAGTGCCGAAACAGCTATCACCCGGAGTGCCTGGGCCCAAACTACCCAACAAAGCCCACCAAGAAAAAGAAAGTTTGGGTGAGGGTTTCTTTATTTGCTTCTGGGCGATTCACATGTTGGCTGATTGTAACACTGTGAGCCAGAGCTCTGCACATGGCTTGTTCTGATGCAGTCACTTCGCTTTTAAAGGCAGGCGCCTGTTACATCAGAAGGTACGTTTGGAAATAGGTGGTAGGAAATAGGTGTCTTGTAGATAAGATCTCAAACAAGCAGGACTTTATTTAAAGAGGTGACGCCTCTTTTAGGTGTGGTAATTCTTCTGATCATAGTCCTGGGACGTGGAAGAAGCTCTTTAGAGTGAAAGTGTTTGCTTTGTTAACAGACTTCCCAGCAGATGCTGGTAGCTAGAGACAGTGTGCATTAATGCACTGCTTTGTGTCTCTAGAGCTTTTGTTCTGCACAGGTGCCTGTAGTGCACTTGTGTTTAGTGCTGGCAGGTCCGAGGTGTTTTGTAGTACAGCATTCTCAGAGCTGAAAATCTGTTAAAAGAAGGCAGGTCAGAAGAAATGGCACAACTATGTGTGCTGTTTACGTGCAGGGAAATGAGGTATTTTTGTCAGTGCAAATAGGAGGACAGAAGAACTCTACTGTGACTTATTTTCATTTTTTCTTGTGACATTATCACCATCTTATCGTAAAGGGAGGGAGCTCTTTCTCTTTTTCCTGGGAGTTTCAGTATTTGAAACTCCTTATTCTGCTGTAGAAGCTCCCTGTACTCATTAAGTAAGAAAACCAGCGAATGGTATCCTTAGGACCAAAGTGTAAGGCTATTTCTGTTATGGGTAACAGAAATAACTCTTGCCAAACACATTCCTTTTCCAGATATGCACCAAATGTGTTCGCTGCAAGAGCTGTGGATCAACAACGCCAGGCAAAGGGTGGGATGCACAGTGGTCCCACGACTTCTCGCTGTGTCATGATTGTGCCAAACTCTTTGCTAAAGGTATGTGCAGGTGGGGTTCTTGACAGCAGGAGCCTTGCCAGGTGCTCGGGTTTGAGTCAGCATCAGTGCAGAGCAAGCAGAGGGGCTGTGGGGCAGCTGAGTTGCTCACCATGCAAAAAGGATCTGAATCTGTCCTAAGGACTCCTGCCTTAATAGGAGTAACAGAGTGCCTGTTGTAAAGCGGTTGTTCCTTCTTGTGTTAGTTACTTTACATGGCACCTTTGTGCACGGGAGGGTCTGGGCTCTTTGGGGAGGAGCCTCAAGAGAGAAAATCTCGATTGTTCCGCCTAATTTCTTACCCGTATGTCACCTTTGTGCTTTTGCTTTACTCTGTAAAGGTAACAGCATGTAGTATTTTGTTAGGCTCTCCACTCCCCAAAAATGGGTACCCAGTAATGGTGTTCTAGAGCAGTAAGCATTCTTCCAAGAGGGTTATTTTTGTGGCTATTGCTTGCAGTGTAAAAGCAGATGTAACTGGCTTGGCAGCTGAGAGGTGCTTCTTTGGCACACTGGTAAATAGCCACCTAGCCTTTAACACACATATGTGGCAGCTGGACTCCTGATAAACATCACCTTTTGTTGGCAGGAAATTTTTGTCCTCTCTGTGACAAGTGCTACGATGACGATGATTACGAGAGCAAGATGATGCAGTGTGGGAAATGTGACCGCTGGGTCCACTCCAAATGTGAAAACCTCTCTGGTAAGGCAAATCCTCATCTCCTCAGTACTGAGAACATGGGGCAGTGAGTAGACCAAAGTGGTTGATGTTGGGACCTTTCTGCTAGGCTGTTATATCAGCACCCTCACCTCCTGTGACCTACCTCAAAACCATCTGTAGAGTGGCTACAGGTAAACCAGGACTAATACTAGTAGTGTCCTGATGGTGCAGGACTCGCATCAAGCACAGTGTTGCTCAGCGCGCAAGATGCTTTTGTTACACTGGAAGGGTTTCAGGTAGTAAGTGCAGGGAAGGGGTTTGCCCTGTAGCTATCCTTCAGTAAAGTAGTTTCCATTGTTGTTTTACCTTTCCTTGTCTCCAGATGAAATGTATGAGATACTCTCAAACTTGCCGGAGAGCGTGGCCTACACCTGCATTAACTGCACGGAGCAGCATCCTGCGGAGTGGCGGCTGGCGCTGGAGAAGGAGCTGCAGGTTTCCCTGCGGCAGGTTTTAACAGCCCTGTTGAATTCCAGAACTACCAGCCACTTGCTGCGCTATCGGCAGGTAAGTGGAGCCTCACGGCCCTTCACATCTTCTTGTCCTGAAGCGTTGCCTGGCATCGCTGTACGTCTCACTGCCTTTAGTGTACTTGGAATGACACAGACTGCTAGTTTTGTTTTCTTTCTTTTCTTCATTCCTATGGAGACAAAGGAGTAGGTACCTACGGTACTATTTGTGAGGCTAAGAGGAAACAGTAGGGTAGATTTCTTGAAGGAGTGGGAGGTTTTAGCTCTGTGATGGTGTTTTGTTGACAGATATACGGGATCTTAGTCTTGAAATACATATTCAGAAATAAGAATTCTGAAGGATGAGTGTGATCCTGGTAGCTGGTCATTCCGCCCTGCTGTGTGCCTTGCGGGTCAGCAGCAGGAAGGTTAAGACCTTTTCCTTTTTGTCCCTGTATTCGGAACTTGAGTCTCCTTTCTTTCATGTTAGTGAGAATCTCTGGGCCCCTAAGTGTGCCTGGGAGTATGGCACAAGTGGCAGCCACATTTCAATAGCCAATGTCCCTCTGTCTGTTTGCTGATGTTAACAGGCAGCAAAGCCACCTGATTTAAACCCCGAGACAGAAGAAAGTATCCCATCCAGGAGCTCTCCTGAAGGTCCCGACCCTCCTGTCCTGACAGAAGTCAGTAAACAGGAGGAGCAGCAACCTCTGGATCTGGAAGGAGTGAAAAGAAAAATGGATCAAGGAAGTTACATTTCTGTGGTATGTCAAAGCTTTTGCGTTCCCCTCAAACAACAGAGGCTATGGATGGTTTTATGACCTGTGGCATCGAGAATTGAGCATGCTTAAGCCTTTTCTTTATGAACAAGGAAACAGGTTAATGTGCTGCTAAAAATTACTCTGACTGGCGCTCGTGTTAATGTTGGGCCAAAGATACAGGATTTACACTGCTGCGTGGATCGCTCTAACCAGCAGCAGCGCTTGGTTCAATCCCTTTAGCTCTTAGTCAGGTGTTGATATTGACGGAAGCAGGATGGGGCATCCTTCATGTGCGAGTTCTAGCTGGAGACCTGGTCAGGTAACAGCAAGGACATTCAGTTATCTGGAAACTGCTACTTAACGTGAGCAGGGGTGATCACTTTAGGGATCATTTATACACAACACTAGCATTGACTGAACCAGTTCTCTTTGTAGGGAGCAGCTTTTTCCTCTTTTTTTTTTTCCCTATGGAGCCCATAATCCTGAGAAGAAATGTGTATTGCAAAGCACTGGGCAGACATGCTGTAGCCAGGTTTTTGCCAACTCCTTGTGAGTTAGCCAGCTTAGCTGGTTTAAAACTACTCAGCAGTGAAGTCCTGGTAGATGGAAGCAGTGAACAGTGGTGGATGTAGCAGTTCTGCAGCCAGGGACTGCTCATTTCTTTGCAGCTAAATCCTTTCTCTGCTTCAAGTCAATGTTCTGGTTCAGTCTTCCAGTCACCTGGATGCTCACTTGATGCCTTATAAAGCAAGCGGGTGGTGTAGCTGTGCAAGAGACATCCTGTTGATGGGAAATGTTGGGGCTTTCTTACAGTTGGATTTCAGTGACGATATCGTGAAGATCATTCAAGCGGCCATTAACTCCGATGGAGGGCAGCCAGAAGTGAAGAAAGCCAATAGCATGGTCAAGTCCTTCTTCATCCGGGTGAGCTGGACTACAGTTGTTTCGAAGTCTGCCTGGTATCATGGCACTGCTTGTTGCTGTTGGAATCCAAAGGGTCCATCACACTTGCTATTGCTTGGGTATTTCCAGGAATAAAGTAGTCCATTGTCAGTTGTTGATGTTAATGACATCTTAGTAGTTGTGCACTTACAGTAGATCTTGCCTGAATGTCTTTGGATTTTTGGTATGTTGTATAACATTTCTAACAGAATGTTGTTTTCCTTCAGCAAATGGAGCGTGTTTTTCCATGGTTCAGTGTAAAAAAGTCCAGATTTTGGGAGCCAAATAAAGTAACAAGCAAGTAAGTAATTGTTCTGCCTCTGACTGTGGCACCCTGCGGTTTGCCAGCTGTCTAAGCAAAAAGTATCACAAGAGGGTTGGGGTTTCTGTTTCTCTTTTTCCTTTTCCCTTTTTTTTTCTTGTCTTGTTGGTTTTAAGCTGTTTAACAGTAATCCCATCCCCAGGTTTTGTATACACTTCCTTGTTCTAAAGCAGAGTAACCAAAACCATTATTTAGATCTGGACATGTTGTCTGTTGGCTTGTCAGTCCTGTCTTTCCTTCCCCCTCTTCCTCCTCAATCCCATTTAGTGTGGCCTTTCTTCTGCATCTGTTACCCTCAAAAGAAACAGCCAGCTACATCACAAACCTTCAAATGTGAGTGTTGTGGCCTTTGTTGAGAGCATGCGGGGACTGTGAGTAAGTAGTTAAAGGGGTTGTTACTGTGGACTGAATGTCAGTGGTACTGCTAGCCAGAGCCCAAGGTCCTCTGGTGCAGTCGGGTCTGACAGCTGCTCCTGTTGCTTTTCAGCAGTGGTATGTTGCCCAACGCAGTTCTGCCGCCTTCACTTGACCACAACTACGCTCAGTGGCAGGAGCGCGAAGAGAACAGCCGCACTGAGCAGCCCCCTCTGATGAAGAAGATCATCCCTGCTCCAAAACCCAAAGGGCCTGGAGAGCCAGATTCACCCACTCCTCTGCATCCTCCTACACCACCTATCTCTAGTAAGAAAACAGGTTGCAGCACTCTTAGTCCCAAACCCAGAGGGCTTCCTTCCAAACCTCCTAGTAGTAAACCGAGGGTGGTACTAGTTCTGTATGAGTGAAGGATTCTGGAGACCTCTGTGACCTAGAGTCGCTCAGAGGCTGTTACACATGCCATGTTTCTGAGCTGAGCTTGGGCCCGGACGTACATTTGCACTTGCCTCACTTCCCCCAGAGACAGGCTGTGTAGAGCCTGCTGTGTGCCTTGCCTTGCTTGAGTTCGGCAACTCAAGGCTGCTGTTGGGCTCCTCCGACCTCTTCTCTTACTGACAGTCTCTCCAGATGAATTTTTGCCTCCCGTGCTTTGAAGAATAAACAGCGTTCTCTCTTTTAACTGTAAGGCTCCGACAGAAGCCGAGAGGATAGTCCTGAGCTTAATCCACCTCCAGACGTGGAAGACAACAGGCAGTGCGCATTGTGCCTGAAATACGGTGACGACAGCGCTAATGTGAGTACCTGGCCCGTGCCTGTGTAATGGGAGCTTGTTTAAGCACTACCTTGGGTATCCCAGGTGCTGCTTGTGCATTGCTGTGTCTCTTGGAACATTCAGAAAGAACTTTTCCTTCTGTTCTTTAGGATGCTGGACGTCTTCTCTACATTGGCCAAAACGAATGGACACACGTGAACTGTGCTTTATGGTCAGCAGAAGTATTTGAAGACGATGATGGTTCTCTGAAGAACGTGCACATGGCTGTGATCCGGGGAAAGCAGCTGGTGGGTATAAGGGAAGAATGGTTTGTTAAGCTTCACACTCACTCACATCGAATCAAGACACAAACCCAGCTAAAAGATTCCTTTCGTATATTGTATATCAAGGAGCGTTTTCACCTTTGAGTGTATGTGAAGGATGTTGACATCGAGCTTGCATGTAGCTACTCTGTTAAGAGCTGCAAAAAGGACGGTGGCGCCCGTTTGCTGAACTGCCGCGCAGTCTTGGGAAGCAAACCAATCTTCCTGTTGTGAATTGGTTGATGGTTACTTTCCAGGAGATCAAAATGAGAGTGGAAACATGACTGGAAATTAGTTTGTCCAAATTTTGTTTAAGTATTGCTTCAGTTGGTCCCAAATGTTCATTAAAACAGCCTAAGGGGTGGAATCACGCTGCTTTTAGTAAGCTGCCCATGTGGGGAGTACTCTGTGCAGGAGAAATAGTTGTCACATGAATCAGTGAAACTTGTAAATATGGCACCTGGGTATGGAGTACAAGCAAGGAAGTCTGGGGCCTGGAGGAAGCAGCCTGCAAATGCAAAAGTTGTTATGTGTGAGGGATCTTCTTCCTCTCGCCTCCTCCTCCATGTCTCGCTCATGCATGTGAGTCACGGATACGGCAGTGAAGTGGGAGGTCAGGCATTACTCTAAACCCCTATCTGTGCCAAAAACCCAACTGACAACGGTAATGGTAGCCTGAGTGTAAAGGAGAGTAATTGTTAACTGGTTTTTGTTTTGCTTTTGTAGAGATGTGAGTTCTGCCAGAAGTCGGGCGCCACAGTAGGCTGCTGCCTCACTTCCTGTACAAGTAACTACCATTTCATGTGCTCACGAGCCAAGAACTGCGTCTTTCTGGACGATAAGAAAGTTTACTGCCAGAAGCATCGTGACCTGATCAAAGGAGAGGTGAGATTCTTCTTTCGCCCCCTGCCTCGTCTGAAGGTGGGGTAGGCCTTCAGAGTAATTGTCAGCACTCTTTAGAAGTTAATGTTGAGCATGTTCCTTCCTAACAACGGCCTGACCACAGTGCTGCTACAAAGAAGTCAGTGATAGGACTGGCATGGGGAGGTTTGGCAGGTGACACTGTGTGGCAGCTGAAAAACCTAAAGACCAAACTGGGGCTTGAGTAAGACAGATTATGTAGCATACATGTGATGGTTCCTCTAAAAATAACAGCTGGTTTTGTGGGTCTTTCTTCCAGGTGGTTCCTGAGAATGGGTTTGAAGTTCTTAGGAGAGTCTTTGTGGACTTTGAGGGGATCAGTTTGAGAAGAAAATTTCTCAGTGGCTTGGAGCCAGAGAACATCCACATGATGATCGGTAAGATCCAGTCTCTGCACAGGTAATCCGCCTTTGGTGCTGGAATCTGGTTGACAGACCCTTCCGTTCCTCTTTCTGCTCAGGTTCAATGACGATAGACTGTTTAGGAATTCTGAATGACCTCTCAGACTGTGAGGATAAGTTGTTTCCCATCGGCTATCAGTGAGTATGAGTTGTTTCATGATCAGATGTCTCTCTTAGTATGTTAGGTGCCAAACCAGCACTGAAATAACATCAGTTAAAATGGACTGTAGCTTTCCTCTGCTGTTTGGGGATCTCACAGCTAAGCTGGGTATGCAGCACATTGTGCCAAGAAGCCTTTGAGAAACTGAAAATGTAACATAGGAATGATGAGATTTGCTTAACTGTTGAGTAAATTGGTTTATGTTGGAATTGTCTCCCAGGTGCTCCAGGGTGTACTGGAGCACAACAGATGCCAGAAAGCGCTGTGTGTATACCTGCAAGATCATGGAGTGCCGACCACCAATCGTAGAACCTGACATCAACAGCACTGTAGAGCATGATGATAATAGAACAATTGCCCATAGCCCAGTTCCCCTTACAGGTAATCTTTTAAGACTTCCCAAAAGTACCTTCTCTGTGAGTTTTTGCCATGTCATGGCTGGAACCTGGGTAGTGTGCTGGTGACTTTGAAAACTTAAGTCAGACAAGAACTACTGTAGCAGTGGTTTCTAGTCTGCAGAGCTGAGGTTTTTCTGGTGATCTGATACTTCAGATTGTACCTCAGGTGCTTTCTCTGCAGCCGCAGGTGAGTTAAAAGAGCCTAGGTAAGCCTTGACCCTGTCCTTTTCAGTTCCGAGAAGCTGCAGCTCTGGAAGATTTTTGAATCATGTACAATTGTTGTCATTTCCAACTTCAGCTTTATTGAGAGGTCCTGGAATTTCATGTGTGTGCCGAGGGTTGCTGTGCTGCTGCCATTGTTTGAAAATGTTCCTAGGGGAAGGAGCCAGCCATTATCTGAAGCAGTGATCTTTGACTTGGTGTTTATTTAACAAATACCCTGGTTCTCCAGGTGAAACCTGATAGCAATATATACTTTATCAGATCATAGCTTTTAGGGTTCAGCAATAGCTTATGCCGTTGTTTCTCTTTTACACAACAACAGAAACACTACCTAAAGAGAGCCCAAATGCATCTGAAATTGTAAACCCACCGTCACCAGATCGTCCCTTACATTCTCAGACCTCTAGTTCCTGTTACTATCCGCTGGTCTCAAAGGGTCCTAGGATCAGGACACCAACTTACCCATCCGCACAGAGGTCTCCTGGTTCGAGGCCGTTACCCTCTGCAGGTACGTCAAGTGTTGTTGAATTTGGCTTTTTTATTTTGTGGAGGAATTTTTTGTTTGTTTGGTAATCATTCTGGTTTGGTTCGTGTCTTTTATGGCTTCCTTCAGAATGTGTTTAGTGTTTTGTTTCTAGAGAAAATAGTGCCATGGCAGTAGGGTTGAGGGAAGGAAAGCTCTGAAAATAGAGAGTAGAGATGGCCTGTTGAGAGATGTACGACTGAACCAGAAACTGCCTGGGATGAAGAACGCCGTGTTCGGGCAGTACAGCAGCAACACTGCAGAAGACCTGTAGTACAGGTTAGGGACTTTCTCGTCTCAGTTGGTATTTTTCTAGAGAGTCGGAAATCTGCTGTTGTAACTCAGCTGCTGTTTCTGTATCAGTGAGTCGCGCTTTGTTTCAAAGCAATGTTGAATATTCAGATCAAAAGTTGAGGTACAGAATGCTGAGATTCAACTCTGCTTTCTGAACACTGATTGACAGTATCAGATCTCTAATAGCCAGCTCAGGTATCGTCATTAATGTGAACGCTATTGCACTGAAAGGTTTTTATTTCTGGTGTCTTGACTGAAGGGATTGGGTGTGCATTGATCATGGAGCCTTCAGATCACTTGATGGTCTTTCTTGCCTTATTTTCTCAGGAAGTCCTACGCCTGTGACGCATGAAATAGTGACTGTAGGAGATCCTTTGCTGTCCTCTGGACTGAAGAGCATCGGTTCTCGAAGACACAGCACCTCCTCTTTGTCACAGCAGCAATCAAAACTCCGGATGATTTCCCCTACACGAGCTGGGAACACTTACTCCAGGCACAGCGGATCTGCAGCTTCCAGCATGGGGTCCTCCTCAGAACATGAGCCGAGTGTCAAGAGCACTGACCACTTTGTGGGATCAGTGAATGTGGGTACTCCAAGTGCTCCAATTCAAAGTTGCTCCTCCGGTTCAGGCTCCCAGAAGACAGCGGCTGTAAGCGGAAGTAAAACTTACCAGCTGGATGCCTTTCAGTGTACAGAAGGACATTCAGGCAGTTCAGATTTGCTAGCCAAAGGTGTGACTTCTAAGGGAGAGAAGATGAAAACGCCGACCTTGAAGGACCCAGATTATTCACCTCATAGTTTTGCTTCTGGAGCAAACTCCAAAATGTCCACTCAACCAACCAGTTCATCGGGCGCAGAGATGAATGTTAAAGTAGGAACCTTTCAAGAATGTTCAGGATCATTTTCTTCCAAAGAGGCATTATCATTTCCGCTTTTGCATCAGAGAGGCCCAAGGAAAGACAGGGATCAGCACATGGAACCTGTGCAACTGGAGAAAACGACCGTGGTTGATGAGATGGATGCCAAGACCTTGAAGTCTGCAGGAGTAAATAGCAGGTCTCCTGCAGCCAGTGAGCAGGTGGTTTCTGCCTCTAAAGACAGGCGTCAGAAGGGGAAAAAGTTACTGAAAGACAGCTTTAAAGAGAAGCACTCCCTGAAACCTCTTACAGATTCGAGTCAAGCTGTAGGCAGCGATGAAGGAAACCTGAAACCAGAATTTGCTAATCAGGGTTTGGCAATGGAACAGCTTAGCCAGAGGTTGTGTAACAGTATTCCTGCTGAAAAAGCTGGCGAGAAGTCCCCACCTTCGCAAGGGCCATCCAGAGGTTCTGCAGCGCAGACCGAAGTGCCGCCCAAGGAATCGCCAACACCTAGAAAGCGCACCGTTAAAGTCACTCTCACACCGCTCAAGATGGAAGGGGACAACCAGTCCAAAAACGCACAGCCAGAAAGCGATGCTGAGGCTCAGCCTGCAGGGGCAGAACTGGCGGCGATGGCAGAGCCCTCCTCAGCCTCAGAAAGCCTGGAAGATAACCCTGCAGTTCAGGGAAGTCTGAACGAAGCACCAGCACAGGAATCCCAGAATAACACGTATGAAAACCTGCCTGTTCAAGATAACAACTTGATGCTGCAGGATGGAGCTAAAGCTCAAGAAGAGGGCTCGTACAAGCGGAGGTATCCACGGAGAAGTGCCAGGGCTAGATCCAATATGTTCTTCGGACTGACTCCTCTGTATGGCGTGAGGTCCTACGGAGAGGAAGACATTCCCTTCTACAGTAACTCAACTGGGAAGAAGCGGGGAAAGCGGTCTGCAGAAGGACAAGTGGATGGCGCGGATGACTTGAGCACATCAGATGAAGATGACTTGTACTACTACAATTTCACTAGAACGGTGGTTTCCTCGAGCGCAGAGGAGAGGCTTGCATCCCACAGCTTGTTCAGGGAGGAGGAGCAGTGTGATCTCCCCAAAATCTCCCAGCTGGACGGTGTGGATGACGGAACCGAAAGTGATACAAGCATCACAGCGACCACAAAGAAAGTGAGTCAAGTAAGTAAAAGGAGCAGTAAGGAAAATGGAACAGAGAACTTAAAGCTAGATAGAGGTGAAGATGCCGATGAGAAAGTGCAGGTCACCAAGAGCTCCTCTGTCCACAAAAGCGACCCAAAGATGGATAACTGCCATCCAGTGAGCAGGGTTAAAGCGCAGGGTCAGGACTCTCTGGAAGCTCAGCTGAGCTCGCTGGAAACGAGCCGCAGGGCTCACGCCAGCACGCCTTCTGACAAGAACTTGTTGGACACTTTCAACACAGAGCTCCTGAAATCTGACTCTGACAATAACAACAGCGATGACTGTGGGAACATCCTCCCTTCCGACATCATGGACTTTGTACTAAAGAATACGCCATCTATGCAGGCACTGGGAGAAAGTCCGGAGTCCTCATCCTCTGAGCTTCTAACGCTGGGAGAAGGTTTGGGTCTCGACAGCAACCGTGGGAAGGATATGGGTCTGTTTGAGGTGTTCTCTCAGCAGCTGCCAACCACCGAGCCGGTGGACAGCAGCGTCTCCTCCTCCATCTCGGCAGAGGAGCAGTTTGAGCTGCCGCTGGAGCTTCCTTCCGACCTCTCTGTTCTGACCACTCGCAGCCCGACGGTGCCCAGCCAGAATCACAACAGGCTCGCTGTCATCTCGGAGTCTTCGCTCTCCTCGTCCGGGGAGAGGTCAATGCTCGCCTTGCCCTCCACGGAGTCTGGGGAGAAGAGAGTGACAGTCACAGAAAAATCCGCCTCGGGGGAAGGCGATGCGGCTCTCCTGAGCCCGGGAGTAGACCCCAGCCCTGAAGGACACATAACTCCCGACCACTTCATCCAGGGTCACATAGACACAGAGCACATAGCCAGCCCGCCCTGTGGCCCTGTCGAGCAAGGGCACGGCAGCAACCAGGATTTAACAAGGAACAGCGGCACTCCAGGTATCCAGGTGCCGGTATCGCCTACCGTTCCCCTCCAGAGCCAGAAGTACGTGCCAAACTCCACGGACAGCCCTGGCCCCTCGCAGATCTCCAACGCTGCTGTGCAGACAACGCCGCCACACCTCAAGCCAGCCGCAGAGAAGCTGCTGGTAGTCAACCAAAACATGCAGCCGCTGTACGTCCTCCAAACTCTTCCCAATGGTGTTACTCAGAAGATCCAGCTAACGCCTTCTGTTAGCTCCGCGCAGAGCGTGATGGAGACCAATGCTTCGGTGCTGGGCCCCATGGGCAGCGGCCTCACACTGACCACGGGATTAAATCCAAGCCTGCCCTCATCTCAGTCGTTGTTCCCTCCCACGAGCAAGGGGCTGCTGCCCATGTCCCATCACCAGCATATCCATCCCTTCTCCACCGCTGCTCAGACTGGCTTCCAGCCGAACATCGGCAGCCCTTCGCCGGGTCTCCTCATCGGGGTGCAGCCCCCCCCCGACCCCCAGCTCTTGGTGTCTGAAGCTAGTCAGAGGACAGACCTGGGTACCGCCGCCACTACTCCAGCCGCTGCTCTGGGCAAGAAGCGGCCCATATCTCGCCTGCAGTCGCGGAAGAACAAGAAGCTGGCTCCCTCGGGAGCCCCTTCTGCTATAGCTCCTCCTGATGTGGTCTCCAACATGACCTTAATTAATTTTGCTCCTTCTCAAATTTCCAACCACCCACTGGATTTGGGAGCTATTGCAAACTCCACGTCCCACAGAACCGTCCCCAATATTATCAAACGCTCCAAGTCTGGGGTGATGTATTTTGAGCAAACGTCGCTGCTCCCACAAGGCGGGACCACCACTGCCGTGGGTACGTCTTCCAGCATCATCGGGCCGGAGGCCAGTCACCTCCCTGCAGGGCCTGTGTCAGGCCTGGCCTCGAGTTCCTCAGTGCTGAATGTCGTGTCCATGCAAGCCACGGCAGCACCGAGCACCAGTGCCTCGGTTCCCGGTCACGTTCTGGGACAGAGTTCGGTAACATTAACTAGCCCTGGATTATTAGGGGACATTGGGTCGATAAGCAACCTCCTGATCAAAGCTAGCCAGCAAAGCCTTGGTCTTGGTCAGGAGCAGCAGCACATGACTTTACCGCCGAGTTCTGGGATGTTCTCGCAACTGGGAGCATCCCACACTCCATCGACAGCAGCAGTGACAGCTGCATCAAGCATATGCGTTCTGCCTTCAGCACAGACAATGGGCATGACAGTTGCCCCCTCCTCTACCGACCCGGAAGGTTCTTACCAGCTTCAGCACATGACGCAGCTCTTGGCCAGCAAAACCGGGGTGGCTTCCTCCCAGCTGGACCTCGGCGCAGCTTCAGGCGCAACGCAGTTGTCCAGCTTTCCGCAGCTGGTTGACGTTCGCAGTAACCCCGGACTGGAGCAAAGCAAAGCTTCCTTGTCGGTGATGCACGCCAGCTCTGCATCTCCCGGAGGCTCCCCCTCCTCTGGCCAGCAGTCGGCCAGCAGCTCCGCACTGGCTCCCACAAAAACGAAGCCAAAAATCAAACGCATTCAGCCGTCGTTAGACAAAGGGAATGGGAAGAAGCACAAAACATCTCACTTGTGGGCCGGTTCCTCGGAAGCACATGCTCCTGAGAGAGGGGCCATCGCTGTACCCCAGGTCTCAGCTGCAGGGTAAGAGGAGCGTTTGGTTCTGCTCATCCCTGAGGTTTTGTAACGATATGGGAAAGAATCAGACTCATTTCTACAGCAAATTTTCCCCTGGGCAATTTTTAAGGTAAAGCCCACAGCTGCCAGCAGAAAGTAGATACGTAAAAGAGTATCCCTTCTGGAAGGGGAAAGATGCAAAACTTGAGGCTTTGAGGATCAGGGTTGGGAGGACGTTATTCGTTGCTGACAGTTCTGCCAAATTAAAAGAGTGGTTTAGAGATACTGGAGGAGAAAATGGCACTCCAAAGGGTGACAGGTTCTCCAAAGTGATTGCTGGTACTGAGAGTGACATCCCTCTGCTGGCAACTGAGGAACATTGCACATCACTTGTGCAATTCTTTGGCTGTCTTCCGGTCTTGTAACGTGTCTGGTTTGTAAAACATCGATCCAGACCTCTTTCAACAGCTTACCCTTTTGAAACAGGCCTTTCTCTTGCTCCTCTTCCCTGCTGAAGCGCAAGTCTGGCTTCTGCTGTGGTGCTGGAAGTGTGATCTGGTTCCTCGTATCTCAGGAGCTGTTGTTTCTGCTCCTGCACTTCTGTGAACTGCTGCATCGCTCGCAGCAGCTCCCAGTGGGTCTGTTGCCGTTTTCCAGTCTCACTCGTGGCACATGTGGCTTAGCAGGTGTTTTCAGAGTTCCTCAATTGTTTTGTTCCAGGACTCCTCCTCTGAAGGCAGATCCGCAGGATCCAGCAGGCACAGATCAGCCATTGCAGAAGCCGTGTGGCCAGTCTGTGGGGTAAGCATTCAACAGACATTTCTACCAGTGAAGCTGTGTGTATCTCTGGGAAGCTACAGCTGGCTGAGGAGATACCCCTCACCTTGTGCTGGCTGAGCCTCGGTTACCGAGTAGGGCTAACGCAGAGAACGGGTCACAGACTGTACTGGGTTAGACTGCTACCCACAGAGAAACAGATGCCTCAGCAAGGGCTGCCACTGAGTAGAACCTGCTGGTTTGTTTCCAATAGAACTGATGTCAGAGCACAAAGGTTATTGTATCTGTCTTGTTCTCAAGATGTTACAGGCAGCTGTTCAGGCTGGTGAGGAAATGAGGCAGGTTGTTATATGTTTTTCTCTGTGTTCCTCTCTTTCTTCCCCAAGGCAAACGTCAGTCCTGGCAGAATCTCAGTCAACACAAAGTGCAGCAAGTGAGCAGGAGAATGCAGGTATGTCGCTTCTTCAAGAGCACCAAGTCTTGGGATTGTCCAGGTCTGGGAGATGAGTACCTGGAAGTTCAGGGCTTGTGTGTCTTGCTCTCTTGGGAAAAACCTCAGAGCTGATAACCGTGGTATTCTTGCTGTGAGGGGAGGAAAGGTTTGTTGGCTATTAATAGGTATGGGGCAAATAGTTGTATGTCTGTTTTAAGTTTGTGGGAATTTCAGAGCTTGAGATTTCACACTTGCTACAGCACTGTCTAGACTTTGTTCTTGGACAGGTTTACTGGTCAAGAGGCAGGTTAGTCAGGAACGTTCAGTTATGGAGCACCCAGTGCAAAAATGTCATTCAGCCCAATTTCTGTCTTCATGCTGGCTCCTGTCTTTTCCAGGCTCAAAAGCTCTCGAGGAAGAAGAGAGCACTTTCAGCTCCCCGCTTATGTTTTGGCTTCAGCAAGAGCAAAAGAGAAAAGAGTGTCTTGGTGAGAAGAAGCACAAGAAAGGTTTGGTTTTTGAGATCTCTAGCGATGATGGTTTTCAGATCTGCGCTGAAAGCATTGAAGGTGAGAACCGCGGGCTTTTGGTTGCACTGGTTTTAGCTTTCCTTGCTGGAAGTAAAGTTAGGACTTTTGAGGATCAAAGTCTTGAATTACAGCCCCAGAAGGGCCCTAGTTCCTAACAAAGCCTGGATTCTCTTGATTGCTTTTTTCTGTCAGTAGAATATATTCAGTGAATACATCTCATGTTTAGTCAGTTGACCAGTGGTTTTGAGCCATGTTTTGTCACTCCCTGGTCCATGTGGATCCGACAGAAGCGTATCTAAATTTACTCCAGTTGCTGAAGGTGCTTATTTTATGCCAAAAGGAATTTTGGAGAGGAGGGAAGCAACTGGACACAGGGACCTTAATTTACCGTGAAAGGATGCAGACTTCATAGTCCTTGTTAGTTTATACAAGTATGCGAGTTTGTTGGGAAGCAGCATAGCATGTGTGTCCGTGGAAGTCCACCAGTGGCATGTTGCTTCACTGGAAAGCTGGTCAGATGTGGCAAAATAAGAGGCACAGCAAGGCACAGGGTTTGGCACTCCTGGGGCCCCCCACTCGGGCACGATCTCACTGTCGCGCTCTGTTTGTGTGCCTGCAGATGCCTGGAAGTCACTGACGGACAAAGTGCAAGAAGCTCGATCCAATGCCCGGCTGAAGCAGCTCTCCTTCGCAGGTAATAGCAGCGCGCAGCGTGCTTCTGCATGTGTGAGAGCGAGCGCATCTTCCTGTTCGAAAGGACTCGGAGCCTTAGGGGCTCTGTGCAGTCTCTGACTGCTTTATGGAGGATAACTTCTTCCCAGTGAAAGGATTGAAAGCTATTCTGTGGAATGCTCCTGTTGTGTGTGAGAGGCTTCTGCCGCCTCCTGCTCCAGGTTGGTGCTGTCAGTGAGTTTGTGTTGGTTGTGCTCTGTTTCTGCTCCAGGTGTGAACGGTTTGAGGATGCTGGGCATTATCCATGATACTGTCGTGTTCCTGATTGAGCAACTGTATGGAGCAAAGCACTGCCACAACTACAAGTTCAGATTTCATAAGCCAGAGGAGGCCAATGAACCTCCCCTGAACCCCCACGGCTCAGCCAGGGCTGAAGTCCACCTGAGGCAAGTGTGAGCTTTGTCATCCTTCAGGTTAATGGCCCGTTTGCTCCACTGACTCCATGAAGGGGCATAGTCAGCAAATCTCTACACCACTTAAGCTCTCCAATAAAAAGAATGTTCATGAGTTTCAGATGTTAATCAGTTATATTGCCTCTAGCATGTTTCTCTCTGCCACTTTTGTTTAACAAAGCTCTCCTGGCTGGTGCTTTCATTCAGGGTTCTCAGAAACTTGTGTGTTGCCCTGGTGCTTAGAAGGCTTTAAAAGGGAACAGACTGGAGAAGGTGTAAAAGGGTCTAACTGTTGTGGTGGCCACGTTTATCTTCTGACAGTAAAGCAAACTTCCTTTGGTCTCTTTAAATTGCAGGAAATCTGCATTTGATATGTTTAATTTCTTGGCTTCTAAACACCGACAGCCACCAGAATACAACCCAAATGACGAGGAAGAGGAAGAAGTACAGCTGAAATCAGCCCGGTATGAAGCAGGGTTTAAAGGTTCAAAGGGGAAAATAGGGCTGCAATGTCAGAAGGAGCTGATGGGCCTTAGTTACGCGCAGTGTTCTTTGAGGTGGTGGTTGGAGCGAATCTAGAGGAGAGCTGTCAGCTGAAGGTGACCACCAGACCAGTCTTCTCTGAATGTTTCTTTTCCTTGCTAACGTGAAGCCATCTGCAGAGAATTTGGGCAGGAAAGGGCAGAAATTGTCTTTCACATTATATATATGAAAGCACCATAATAACTTTGTGTTCCTGGTGGGCTGCAGTGTCGCAGCAACTAGATGATTATGTGTTGGAAAGCCTCCCAGATAACACATGGCACAGGCTCCCAAGCAAAGCTTGTCACTCAGCAGGGTTTCTTTGTTCTAGGAGGGCGACTAGTATGGATCTGCCAATGCCCATGCGCTTCCGACACTTGAAGAAGACCTCCAAGGAGGCAGTTGGTGTCTACAGGTACGGTTCTGCTCTGGTGCCGCTGCCTCTGGCACAGAGGAAGGTGAAATCTGGAAACCTTCTAGAAATAGAGACTGCAACTCCGTAAAAAAGCAGGTCTGGGTTTGTCCATCCTCCTTCTCGCTGCACGAGTTACGTATTTGAAAGGCCATCTTCATCACAAACCTTACTCCTCACTGGCTCACCTTGAAGTGGCTGAGGAATGTGCTTGGAGGCGGGCAGGAAGGACCTGGCGTTAGTGTTATGCTATGGGTGAGGGCTGGTACCGTGGTGATCCTTGTGACTAACCCCTCTTCTGCAGTGTTTGCAGAGCTTCTCTTGTACCCTTTGAAACAGTCACTGTTCTTGTCACTTCTTCAGGTCTCCCATCCATGGCCGGGGTCTGTTCTGCAAAAGGAACATCGATGCAGGTGAGATGGTGATCGAATATTCAGGCAATGTCATTCGCTCCATCCTCACTGACAAACGAGAGAAATACTACGACAGTAAGGTGAGTCGTGGGCTTTTGCAGAAGTTCTTAAAGACTTTAGAAGAGCTAGAAAATGGCTGTGAAGGTAGGGCAGGCTTATTGTGAAAACCACATTCGGAGCACCGTGAATGGGGCTTGCAGGCTCCTCAGGACGCTTTGCTCCTGCTGGACCGCTACAAGCACCCCGTTTCCTCATGTGGGCTGGGAAGCGGCTCAGTCCAGTCTTGCAGATCCAAAGACCGTGGAGGTGAAAGGACTGAGGCACGGATGAGTGGAGAGAGGGTGCAGTTGCTCTTATGCTTGATGCTGGGTGACTGTGATGAGCTAGGCTGTCTGCTAGGGTGGCTCTGCTCTCGCTTCCCGGAGGTAACGTTCTCCCTGTCCTCGCACCTTAGGGCATCGGTTGCTACATGTTCCGCATTGACGACTCGGAAGTGGTGGACGCCACCATGCACGGGAACGCAGCCCGCTTCATCAACCACTCCTGCGAGCCCAACTGCTACTCCCGGGTCATCAACATCGACGGCCAGAAGCACATTGTCATCTTCGCCATGCGCAAGATCTACCGTGGGGAAGAGCTCACCTACGACTACAAGTTCCCCATCGAGGATGCCAGCAACAAGCTGCCCTGTAACTGCGGCGCCAAGAAGTGCAGGAAGTTTTTAAACTAGAACTTCAATCGGCTGCAAGGGAGCCCCAAGGGGCTGGGGCGAACCAAAGCTTCATGTGACGCCCTCTGTGGCCGCTCAGCCGGGCCGGGAAGGCCAGGGGCAGGAGTGGAGATGGGCTGGGCTCCAGGACCTGGCTAGCAGCTGTTTCTGTCAGAGTCCACATCTTCATGTCTCGCATGTGAACACTTACCCTGTGAAAGACATGGGCGACTGGAGAAGAGCCTCAGCGTGATTATGTTTTTGCTGTTCTCATTTCCCCCGACCCCAGTGTTTGTTTCTACCGGGGGGGCTAATGAGGAGGAGATGCTAGGGGAGGGGAGCAAGAGGTCAGCCCAGGTGCAGGCCTGAGCGTGGGGAAGCGATTGTGGGTCTGTCCTCGCTGCCTCATGGCTCAGAGGGAGTTCTCTTGCGAGGGCTGTGTCAGAAGCCCAGTAGCACCATGCTGGAGTGAGCTTCCCTCCGAAGGCTGCAGCCCCTGCCCTGAGGACCGCGCGCGTCCATCGTTCCTTGTGCTGCAAAACACTACTTGAGAGCCGGCGCGCGGGGGGCTGCTGCATTGCATGGGTCTGCCTTCATGTGGGAGGGCTCAGCCAGGGGGAGCAGGGCAGAGCAGCCCCCAGCTAAACAGAAGGGTTGGGCTCATGCTGTGCTGCCAAATCCCAGCCTGAGCACCGGGGAGTTCCTGCTGTTGTCTGGCCGAGACGGGCTTGTGCCAACAGGTGTGGCGCTGTAGATCTTTGTGAGCAAAGGCTTCCTTTCAGTGGTGCTTTCTCTGGCTGTGTAGAAGGGAAGTGGTCCTCTCCAGGTCCTGTCTCCAGCATCTCAAGGCGTTCCAGGTTTCCACGTCTCTGCCACCGCTGACCTAGTGCGAGGGGCGACGTGGCTGGGGAGAGCTGGGGGAGAGCTTGTGCTAAGCAGCGAGTGAAGGGCCACTGTCACCATGTCCAGTAGCACGAGTCCTCCTCCCGGGCCAGCCCCAAGGAGAACGGAAAGCCCCGAGCCCACCACGCGACGATGTTGGGTTTTACTCTGTTCTGTTTACAGTTTAGTATTTAAGGTTTTATAAATGTAAATATATTTTGTATATTTTTCTATGAGAAGCACTTCATAGGGGAAAGCACTTATGTCGAGGCTTTTTAAACAGTGGTATTATCCTAATTTAAGAGAATCTCTTTTTAAGGGTGTTTTTAGTTTTCCTAGGACGGTTGTAGGAAACGCCGGACCCAGTCCGGTCCTTTTGCCGGAGAGGGGGGTACGCTTTATTTTTGGGTTTTTTTACTGTTCTTCTGCTTTTTTGACTTCAGTAACCGTTTCCAGGAGGTTTGGCTGGACCTGAGATGTAATTTATGTGTGAGATGGGGGCAGGAGGGAGCGGGGCCTGGCTGAGGAGGAGGTGGGCTCTGGCTGAGCATCCTTCTGCCTCTGCATCCTGCCTGGATTTAGAGGGAAAACTGAGATAAACCGAGGGAGCCCTGAGCCCCGACCCCTCTTTGGCTGAGGCGTCAGCCCCATCCGCGGGCTCTCTCCTGAAGGCAAACGAGTCTTTCCATGGAGGGGAGGAAGCGGGATGCGCCGCTCAGTGGGTCAGGAGCTGCCGCTTTCCCTTCATTATTGCACTGTGGGGCGAGGCCTCGGTGACGGCTGTTGTCAGAAAAGTCGCGTTGACGCTGCGTTTGTCACTGAGATGATTTGATGATGCACTGACAGTTTGGGAACGCACATACCTTGAGGAGGCCAGCAAGCACAGGCCGGGGGCTCATCCCATGCCCCTGCGCACGGCTGCTCTGGTCTTCCTGTCCCAGTTCTGAGGGCGGCGCTGGCTCAGCCCAGCAAAGCCCAAACCTGACCCCGTAGCTGGGCTCCGCTGCCGTTCGTTTCTCTTCCCCGTGCCGGTATGACAGGGGAGGAGCATCCTCCCTGGTGCGTGGATCCTCCCGATCCGGCGGCCTGGCGGCGGGCAGAGGCTCTGGCGTGTGGGGGGAGCGGGACCCAGGGCTGGGGCCGTGGCAGCCGCGGGGGCCCTGAGGGCCCAGCGCCGGCACCTCCGGCGGCCGCGGCGGCCGCCGCTTTGCTGCTATTGCCGTTGGGGCCGGAGCCGCCGGGGCCGTGGATGTGTGTGTGCCGCGGGAGCCGCGCTGCGCCGCAAGGCCGGAGGGAGCCGCGGCAGCGAGCGCGTGGGCTCGACGCCCCTTCGCCGCGTCTGAATGTACATTTTGTGAGGACTGACGCCGATCATGGTATCCGAAAATACTGAAAAACCACAAAAAAAAAGGACCCTTGGGGCATTTATTTTTGTTGTGTGTGTTCGTTTCCTAAGGAGAAGCGGGTCACTGCAAAGGGCTGGGTATCTTTCCTTTCTGGTTTCTTTCATTTTGAAGCAATACCAGGTTCGCCAGCGGGACGGTCTCCGTGCGGCATCGCACCATTCACACCCATACTACTGCTCACTCGGCACTCGCCAGGTTTTTATAGCTATAAATATGATATATATAGGAACTACTATAGAAACGCACCGTGTAACGCCGCCTCGTGCAGTATCGGTCCATGGCTTTTAATTCTTAACACTATAGGTAAGGATCGTGTTCCAGTGGCTACCGCCGGCGGGAGCCGGGCCGCGTGGCCCTCTCGCCCTTCTTGTGCCCAGTCGGTTCGTGTATAACTTGGTTTCTTCCTCTTCTTCCTCTCGTTTTGGTTATGAATGTTGGGGTACCACCTGCATATGGGGAACTGTGCTCTGTGCTTTCCTGGTCTCTTTAACAAGGTGCAGTAGCTTTGTCTATCAACCGAGAACTATATTGTGGTGTTTCTTTTATTGAACTTAACAGTCTCTTTAGTAACTACAGGTAGGTGAATAATTGTTTCAAAAAAAAAATAATAAAAAGACAAAAAAAAGCTCTGCCAAGGCACGGTTATGTTCTAGAACTCCATTTCTTGACCGCTCGTCACCTATAACAAGCTCTTCTTCTCCCTTGCGTTCTTCCAAGCTTCTGGTTGGTTTGGTTTGCTAAAAAAAAACACAAAACAGAGAGGAAACGCATCTAAAGTCCATCAGTGTTAACTCCCTGCCATAGGGAAGAAGGAAATACTTTTAACAGTTCAAAAATGCTGAAAGCTCTGCAAAAGACTGAATGTAAAAACAAAAAAAAAAAGTGTACATACTTGTAAAAAAAAAAAAAACAAAAAAAAAACACAAACAAACAAAGGAGTTTTTAAACATGTTTATTTTCTATGCACTTTTTTTTATTTAAGTGATAGTTTAATTAATAAACATGTCAAGTTTATTGCTGCAGAGGGCTGCTCTCTCTTTCTTCCGGGGGAGGGGGGAGAAGGTGCTCTCCCTGTGCCGCGGCTGCTCCTCCTGGAAAAGCCTTTGGCCCACAGAGGGCTTCCGTGCCCCGGCTCACAGCGGTGCTGTGGCCGGGTCACGGCCTGAGGTTGGACATTAACCTGCCCGGGGCCACCTGCCCGCACCGCCGAGGCTCATGCACAGGGAGGGCACAATGGCCACGGCGAACGACAGAGCCGTCCTGCAGACCATCTTTAACCCCAGCACCCCCTTCGGGGACATCCCCGGGCTGGAAGAGGAAGAGGAGGATGGCACACAGGAGGAAGGTGAGCAGACACTGCATGGGTTCTGGCTGGAATGGGCAGCAGGAACCCTGTGATACTGCAGGGTGCACGGGTGGCGGAAGGAGGCCCTGGGAGCAGCCCCATCCCGGCGCCCCTGGCCCGGGGAGTTTTGGTGCCAGACACTTCCCGGGACACGAGCTTCCCTTTGTGCTGCCGCAGAGGCAGCCTTCCCCCCGGAGCTGCTGGGGCAGGTCCAGGACCTGGAGCTGCAGGGGGTGTCTGCTGCGGAGTCCGGAGATGTGAGCGCGGCGCTGGAGCGGTTCAGCGAGGCCATCCGCCTGCTGCCTGAGCGCGCCTCGGGCTACAACAACCGGGCCCAGGCCCTGCGGCTGCGGGGCGACGTGGCAGGTGAGCAGCGCGGATGGGTCATGGGTGCCCCCGTGGTATCCCCCACCCACCCCAACACCTCTCCCGTCCCGGCCAGGCGCCCTGCGGGACCTGGATGCCGCCATCCGCCTGAGCCGGGGCTGCGGCCGCTCCGCCCGCCAGAGCTTCGTGCAGCGTGGGCTGATCCATCGGCTGCAGGCCCGCGACGGGGACGCGCGGCGGGACTTCGAGCGCGCTGCGCGGTTGGGCAGCGCCTTTGCCCGGGGGCAGCTGGTGCTGCTCAACCCCTACGCGGCGCTTTGCAACCAGATGCTCTGCGAGATGCTGGGGCGGCTCCGCAACCCCGGCGGCACCGTGAGCGAGTGAGATGGGCAGGAGATGGGAGCGGCAGCGCGCGGGCTAGGCGCGTCCCGGCCACCAAGGAAGGTCCATCTCCGGTGGCAGAGGTCCTGCTGCTGTTCATCCTCCATCCCTGGCTGAGAGCTGGGACGGGAGGTACCAAAATGCCTTGCTTTGTCTCAGCTCCGCTCTACCTCCAATAAACCCGCCTGCATCCCTGGCGCCCAGGCTCTGCTTGTGGCCCTGCAGTTGATCGCGGGGCGGTTCTGGTGTGTGCAG
>JANRGW010035700.1:0-52583 GCA_024733675.1 Psilopsiagon aymara
CACTTGGTGGATAAAGAACTGGCTGGATGGCCGCACGCAAAGAGTTGTGCTCAATGGCTCAATGTCCAGCTGGAGGCCAGTAATGATTGGTGCCTCTCAGGGACTGGTGTTGAGACTGGTCTTGTTCAGCATCTTTGTTGGTGACATGAACAGTGGGATTGAGTGTGCCCTCAGTAAGTTCACCAATGACACCAAGCTGCGTGGTTTGGTTGATATGCTGGAGGGAAGGAATGCCATTGAGAGGGACCTTGATATGCTTGTAAGGTGGGCTGATGCCAACCTTACGAAGTTTAACCATGCCAAGTGCAAGGTCCTACGTCTGGGCTGGAGCAATCTCAGGCACAGCCACAAGTTGGGCAGAGAAGAGATTGAGAAGAGCCCTGCGGAGAAGGACTTGGGGGTGTTGGCTGATGAGAAACTGAACACGAGCTGACAGTGTGTGCTTGCAGCCCAGAAAGGCAACCGTATCCTGGGCTGCATCAAGAGGAGTGTGACCAGCAGGTTGAAGCAGGTGATCCTGCCCCTCTGCCCTTGTGAGACCTCACTTGGAGTATTGTGGGGACTGTAGTGATAGGACAGAGGGTAATGGGTTCAAATTTAACAAGGGGAAGTTTTGATTGCACATAAGAAGAAGTTCTTTTCTGTTAGGATGGTGAGGCACTGGAATGGGTTGCCCAGAAGAGTTGCGAATGCTCCATCCCTGGTGGTGTTCAAGGCCAGGTTGGACAGAGCCTTGGGTGATATGGTTTAGTGTGAGGTGTCCCTGCCCCTGGCAGGGGGGTTGGAAGTAGATGATCTTAAGGTCTTTTCCAACCCAAACTATTCTATGACTCTATGATTTTATTGAGAATGTTCCCTATGCCATTGTCACTTGAAGTACAAAAAATCATATTTAATGCAACAAGAAATCAGGAAATTCATGGTTCTTGCCTGTGTAGATAATTATAAGATATTATGACTTGTATGATGAAACGACTGTTTCATTTTGAAGTATCAAACTCTGGGTGCAAAACTCAATCAATTTAATGATGTGAAAGGTGCTGTGCTCCCCGACTCAGTTCCTAAAGTTAAGGCTCTGGGTCCCAAGCATACTCAGGCTTCTTGGAGCTGTGGGGGTAGTTGCTGGCCATGGGCACCTGGAAGTAATAAATACAGGCGGGCACCAAAACTCCCTCACATTTTCCAGAGCTTCAAAAGTTGTCTGTGCATCTAACCCCTTTTCCTCCTTCTTAGAAGCATGTGGCCAAAAGGATGATGATGCCACAGCCATCTTTCTTCCAGCTTACAGGTGGAGGGCTGGATTAGTTCATCCATGAGGCTTCATTCAGTCTGAGATATCTGAAAACCAGTCTTTCCTGGCACTCTGTGGAAGATGGGAATCCTCACATTTTGCCTAGAAAATTATATTGATCATTTTTCTACTTCAAGTAATTAAGAGAGAGGAAAGAAAACTATGCACAATGGAGGCTTCTTTCCTGTTTAAAGTCTAATGTTTTACTCAAATAATTGATTGTAATTGATGTAATTGATGCATTGGAAACTGAGCTTCAGGTTCTAATCAAATGTGGCATACTGGAAAGCTTGAAATATAAGTGATTTTGCTGCTGAAAGGAACATAAATCATTCATGATTGTTCTTTATGATGAAGAACTGGGTAATGTGCTTATTTCCTTCATTAACCTCTTCCCTTCCAATGACCAAAAGGATTCAGAATATTCCCTTTGTCATCATATTGCACAAAGTAATTATAAACTAGGTGGTAATCTTATGGTGTTACCTTTGACCTTGTGAATTTCAAAATTCCTAGTTAATAGCATAGACATACCAAAAGGGGGTAGAGCTATAATTGTTTGATAACCTGATTGAGCTTACTTTGGACATGCCTGCTTGAATATATGTACATGAAAATTGATTTGTTTTCTACACTTATGCCTACTATTAATTTTCACTAAAAGCTATGGAATATTGATCCTCTCAAAGACTCACAACTTGTTATTTCTAGAATGCAAACATTTTATCTACAAGTGACAGGCAGCTGCTTTGTACTGCTTAACAAAACGGGCCCAGGCTAAGCAGAGATTTACTTATACCGAACCTCTGTGGTGGAGCATATAGGTATACAGAGGGAACTTCAACCTTGTGTTTATGACATTATAGCATTATCAGTTACAACATACTGAGACATGCTAGGTGGATGGTGTCAGTAGCCAAGGGTTACTCGGTGAAGAAATGATAAACTGTCCAGTAGAATCCTATAGATTTAACAACATTTTTTCTGTTCTGCTTACATCAGCCAATAGTGCACCACATTTGGAGCAGATGTGAAGAGTAAAACACCTGGTGCTGAAACCCTGCCTCCATGGTATACATGTTCTGGGGCGGTCAGATTTGACTAGCCCTGCTGTGTCCTGTGGAAGCCCATGAGGAGACTTGCCTATCGCACATTTGAAGTATGGTCCTGCTGTGTGCCCTGCTGCTGAGTTTCATCCCAAAAGAATCTGCTTCACGTGGTTAAAAGAGGCAAAGCACAGTGAGGGCATACAACTGGCAGATTTGTTTTGGAAATAAACTCCTGGACTGAAATAAAAAGTTAAGGTGAACATAGGGTCAAAATTAAAGCAGTTTCCTGGGGTAATCTCCCCGGCAGCAGAAAGAATGCAGTAGAGAAGGAAACAGGGAATTGTGCAACTTACTTCAAATGTTTTCCTTTTCACTTGTGGGAGTGGGGATAACACATTCTTGATGCTCTGGGCTTGCTGTAGTGGAGTACACTGATAAAAATAAGTCAGCTTTGCTCAGACAATCTGAGCTACATTTACAGATGAGGAGACTGGCTGAGACTCCCTAAGGTGCTAAAGCTTTTCCTCTCCTCTCATGCAGCTCTGCATCTCCCTTCCATAGGCACATACAGCTACTGTGTATAAACACAGATAATGTTTGACTTCTAGAGAACTAAAAACATGCATGTGCATGCCTGGGGAAGAAAAAATATAGCCATTTTTTTTTTTCTAAACCTAAGTGCCCAAAGGCAAGTCTTGAATCCGTACTGAGGTATCTCTATAAAGTAGATTTAGTTTTCAGTGGCGCTGGGTAGCTGTGCTTTCTGCCTGTGGAAGCACTTTTTACTTTCAAAACATCTGCCTATTTGCATCTGGTTGTTTTTACATGGACTTAGATGATTTCTAACATATTTTGAAAACCTTCTGAGGACCTCTACAGAAATGCTTTTTTATACTACCAAAGTTATTTCCCAACGGTCTAACTAGAAATACTGAGCTTCTGTGAATATAAAGATCTCTGGATATAAAAAAGAGGTAAAATTTCCTAGCAATTTATTTCTTGCTCCCCTCAATACTATTTCCATCAGATATAGAAACACTGAAAAAACTGTTGGGCCTGCATGCATTTGACAAGGCTTGAGACTGGCCCACAGTACCAGTGAAAGATGAGATTAAAAAAATCAATATTAATGATAAGCATAAAAGAGTTGTCTGTTACTACAGTAGCTTTGTTTCCACAGGAGCACTTTTACAGCAAAGACATCTGTTCAGGTTTGCATTAAACTGCCATTTTTTTCCAGTTTTTGTGCTTTTTAGATGCTGTTGATCTTAACATAGCATATGATTGAGTGCAACATTATTTGATTAAACTATTGTATGCATTAGCTAGTGGTGTATAGGTAAGGCCAGGCTGACATATGTACTTTTTCCATGCCTATCGCTAAGAAGACTTTGTATACTAGTCCCAATTATGTGTCATATCACAGTGAATATTTAGAAAAATTATGGTAAGAGAAATGTTGAACTGCCTCATATTTTTCTGGCTGGCAGAGTTGGAGGTTTCTGAGGAAAAAATAAGGAAGGGAGCTAAAATATCCTAAGAATGGAAATAAATTTCTCTTATTATTGCAAAGTATGGATGCCTGATAGTGAGTTTTTAAGCAAATTCTGTACATTCTTTCGGGATCCATTCAAACACTCCAGTTACATCTTTTAAACAGTACTTATCCTCTGTCATAGAATCATAGAATAGTTAAGGTTGTCATAGAATTATGGAATCAGTTGGGTTGAAAAGGACCTTAAAGAACATCCAGTTCCAACTCCCCTGCCATGGGCAGGGACACCTTCCACTAGACCAGGTTGCTCAAAGCCTCATAAGGAATATGTCCTTTAAGGAACACTCTAACACCAATCTCAAAGCCCTATTCACTGTCTGTACACCTCAAGCTTGGAGGGTGAACTCCCCATTGCCCAAGGTATTTTCATACAGTGCCCCTGCCAAGACAAGCTGCCTTCATGGGGATGGCAGGCACTGAGGTACAAAGGGCATCTCAAGTCTAACTTTCTTCATGACAGGTTTTGCACATTCTGAGCAATACCTGATAAACCAGGTGAGCTGTATGTCTTGGTGGAAGACGAGATATATGAGGGTCTGCAGACAACAAAGTAGGCCTGCTGGGAAATGCAGTTTTGCTTTGACATCTCAGTCTTCCTACCTATTTGGCATGACAATCTTGACATGTCTAGATGTCTTGAGGTGTCAATTAAAAGGAAAATGATAGGTAGTGGTTGAAGTGGGATACATTGTAAAGTTGCCAACAAATAAGCAGTCTCTCTAAGATTGTTCTAGCCATTCAATTCACTGGTTTTGGTGTTTTTTGTTTTTTTTTTTAATAACAGTTAATAAAGAGAAGTCCTCTACTGAGTGTGTTGCAATCAGCTATTTTAACAGCACACAGTTTCACAACAAAGTTTCGTTTAGACATAAAAGAGGAAGCAAGTTCAGCATGCTGCTGTTCAGTCAGTTATAAAAACCCTTCATCTCCTAAGGGACTTTCTTTCTATACTTCTGTGCTGAGAGGAGTAGAAATAAAACACATGTCATCTTAGAAGCGTATTTGAAAAGGAAATAAAAACAGAGTGTTGCATTTTGGGTAGGACAGACTCACAGGAAGCTTTAAACTGGTTAGAAGACAACAAATTTTCTGTACCTGGTCTGCTGCTGTATCTTTGGAGGTAAGAACTTAAATATGCTATGTATTATATAAATGTATGAAAGTGTTGCTCTTGCTTATCAAAGTTGCTCAGTTCTGTTTGTGTGGGATCGCAGCTGGCAAAACGGAGATGTACTTTTTCTGTTTTGTATGCGTGTGTGTGTTTGCAGCATCTCATCCACTGTCCACATGCAGTTTCTGCTGCCATAAGGAGTGATGGAAACATTTCAAAAGTGCCTTCTTCACAACCATGACTGACTGTGATTGCTATGCAACCTTGAAATACAAACAAAAAATTGTTCCTCTGATATTTCGAAAGCCTTTCATAAAAGCATAGTAAAAAAATGGGGGGTGGGGGTGGGGGGTGGTTTAGAATACTTTCAAAAGGGAGCCTTACCAGGTGTGTTGCTTTTATCATAATTCTGGTATTTTTATTGGACTTTCTGTGCATGTTAGTATACTGTCTAAATAATGTCCTCGATGGGGAGTACTCCATTTGTAGATTGGAAACAAAAATAGGCACCATAGCAGATAAACTTGGGCATCTTATTAAAAAAGAATTAATAGAAAAAAGCTTAGACTTCTCTCAGACCAAGATGACATTAAAAGATATAAGCAAGTGTTATCAGTTTATCTTCCTGATTCATAGTGAATTTCTTCATTGCTTCTAATTCACAGCTTGATATGAGTATACACATGCAATATGCACCCTGCCGCCTCGTTTTTGTACTGTACAGCAGATGTGACTAAAGTTTCAATGCTCATTAGTGCATCATTTGCCTTTGACCTCTTGGGAAATCCCTTCATACTTTTCTGTCTGTCTTGCTTTAGCATTTATTATTTTCACTTCTAGAAAGTGTATTCTTTTCTATAAGAGTGTACATGAATTTATTTCCCCTTTACTTCAACTACTTAGATACAAAATGCTGCAGTCCATATAGTTCAGTCATGATAACAACGGACAACTCATTAAAATAAACACAGAAATCCAAAAACATGAGATTATTTCCACACCAGAAAGACATGAAAGTAAAGTGTAGTGGAAGGTGTCCCTATCTATTGCAGGAGGATTGGAACTAGATGGTCTCTGAGGTTCCTTCCAACCCAAACCATTCTATGATTCTATGATTATGAATGTAGTGCCCAATTCTGTCCTGCCTCACATTTCATGTTGTTGCTTACAGCTGTGGATATGAGATGTAAAATGTTGTCAAATGACATTGGTGATATCCTAAACCAATTTTGTATGGGTATGGATGACTAAGAAAAATGTGCAAAATTATGAGCCAGGCTTGCTCTGTATGAAGTTTCAAGAAACTTGAACTGATAAAACAGACTTGGACGGGAAATTATTTGAGAGCTCCAGAAACTGTATTTACTCACATGCAGTCTTAATTGTATTTTTATGGAAGCCTGTGTCCTCAACTCCACTGAAAGACAGAACAATACTCAAACAACTCAATAAGAATGTATTTTTTTCCTAAATGAAAGAAACCAGGTGCTACCAAAGCTCACTGCCATACATCTAGAATGATTAAAAATGGGTAGACATTTGTATAACCAGAACATTCAGCAGTACGAAAGACATATAAAGTGTCACGTGTGCTTGGGAAAGATGCCTCTCCTCACTTGCTCCCTTCAGCCTGTCCTTCAAGGACATTCCTGCATGTTCTTGAAATACAGGATTATTATCCTTGTAAACCTACTCTAACTGTTGTCCCCAAGTCAGCTCATATTCCCGTGTGGGAGAGGTACTCCTAGCATTCTTGCATCTCTTGAACTGTTGACGTGAATAAAAATGAACAGGGCTTGTGTTTTCTTCTGTGAGAAGAGACTGAAAGGTCAGAGCAGAGAGCTGTGAGGAGGGAACAAGAGGGCTTTGGCTCATGACTGTTGCTGAAAGAACTTCACGGTGCAGTCCCACAGGTGCCAGAACTTCCAGAGAGGCAGCAGCAGCAGGAAGAGGAAGTTATACGAGTAGCATGTAGTATTTGGATGCTTCTGTAAATGCACCTCTCAGCTATTCCTCTTCTCTTCTGCTATGGACAAAATGGGCCAAAATCTACCTCAAGTAGCAACTGCGGTTATTATAGAGCAGCCTAGTTTGAAAAGGACCTTGAAAGATCATCTGATCCAACCTTTCACGGGGAAGGGAACATAGATGGGATTGTCTAGCACCCTGTCCATCTGGAAAACCTCCATCAATGGTGACTCCACCAGGTCCCTTTCACCAACACTGCTCCCTAACCACATCAGATCCTAGCCTGTGCTGGGCAGTTGGTTATGTTGTCCCATGTGCAGGACCTTGTGCTTGTCTTTGTTGGCAAAGATGGTTCTTCCTGACACATTTTTCCATCTTGTCCAGGTCTCTCTGTAAGATGGCTTTCCCTCCTGATGCATCCAGATCGCCACACAATTTTCTGTCAGCAGCATTACCTGTACCCAAGGCAGCCCCAGGCACTGGAGACAGCCCTTATCAAATGGGATTCAGATACCAAAGATCAAATGGGTTTCAGGCATTAAGGAAAGGCTATATTTATCCATAGGCACAGGTCAATATACTACCTTCTTCACTCTCCTGATTTCCCTACACTGAATGCACTGAGGCTTCCTGGGAGTTGTTTCATAGCAGTGGAAGGTACTGAAGCATACACAGGCTCGCTCTCCAGCCCATCCTGCTTGCCAGGTGAACTCTTACATGCATGTCATGCAACCTGAGCTAGATCCCAAATCACAGTGAGGGAATCTGCTGTATCTCCGCAGACTGGAAAATTATTTCTTAAAATGGGGAAAAAATGCTACAGATGGCTCCACAGGATTTGAGTTCCAGACAGAGGAACTAAAATCTCATCTAGAATCCCATCCAGTAAGTCAGCTTGAAGTTAAGGTATACCTTCTGATAAAACTTGATCTCTAACCACCAGCAGCATAACTTTAGTGCCATTCAGAGCCTTGCTTTCAGTGGGGATCTTAAAAACAGATGCACACCAAGCAAGCTTGTTTCTTATATGAGTTTCCATCCCCTCTGTTTTCAATGCAAAAGAATGCCCTTTTCCCTACTGAGCTGTGATCCCAGCTGGCACCACATTCTTTCCATTCTCCCTATCAACTTTTCATCTTGCTCAGGTTTGTATATAGACACAATTTATCATACCTCTTTGTGTACACTTCTCAGGCTTTCCTTAACCGTTTTGCTTATCCTGAGCCAAGAACTCCCATTCTCTTTGCCTGCTCCCAGACTCTAATCTGAGGTCTTTATGCAAACACTGGCACCATCTCTAAGCATTATTACCCAGCAGACTTGCTGCCACTCAGAAAATACTGGCAATATCACTGAATTTTCCATGAAGCTTTAAACATTCATCCTGCATTTAGGCTTTTCTTACACTGAAGAACTGAACAAAAACCCCAGGCAAGACATACGAGTTTTTAAGATCATCTGACAGTAATAAAGACTATGTCAAATAGAAACGAGTGTGAACTGTACAGTCTTCTCTCTCTGTCTCTGCCTGGCTTGGATAGAATGCTGTGAGCTCCCATTGACAGAACAGTAGCCAGAAAAGGAAAAAAATCTCTTTTTTCACCTTGCGTGCAAAATGCATCAGACCAGAACTATAAAAGGGACTGTTTTCCCTTGTGCAGTGAAAAAAATTCAGTAATTTTCATGAAGAGGGAAGTGAAATCTGAATTCAAGGAGCACAAAACCCAAAATATTGAATGACAATAAAATCCCCATGCACTTGGAATCCTGGTACATATGTGTGAATGAGGCATTGAAGGGGGATTAAGAGAAGGAGCACGAGAAGTAGAATTAATGATAACTGTCATCCTTATCAGACATAAAATACAAGAATTAAAGGTGACCCAATTGCGTGACCAGCAACTGGTAATGATGGAATGACAACTTGACAGTTATATGTTATATTAAGTACCAGAACGTCTCTTTTGCATTCAGGCTCTCAACGCTGCCTATCAAAACTTCAATCAGATTTCCTTGCAGAGGTGGGAATAGATTACTGCCACAGTCCTTGCCAGCTTCGAAGGGTAAGCTTGTAACTCATTCAACAAAACACACAACTCCCGAGCAGGATGGAAGCCTAATCCTTTTCAATTTGCCAGTTCTTTTGTTTCCACTCCTGTCTCAGACATCATGCTCTGAAACTCTTAAAATAAGTATTGCAGAAGGCAGTGCAAAGAAATGAAACCATCGGTTTCATTTCTCTAATGTATCACCTCATGACAGAAACAACAAACATCTGGGTAGTAGGAAAGACAGAAGTGTCACATGCTACCTGAACACAATTGGCTTTGCCTACATTGATTCAGAAGTGAACAGGCCATATGTTTCACTCATTTCTCAGAATCCACATTAAAAATAAGCATAGGATTAACCGCATAGGAATTCCAGACTCATTCTTGCCAGCGCTAGTAGTGACTTTGAAATCAGGCCATCTGGGCCCTAGATGACTGGGGGGAAGGGAATGGCCTTTGCACTGCAGAAGAGAGGAACAGAATAAGAGAAAAGGGGGTGCATTGATAACCTGAGTAGCTCTAGCATTTGGCTGGGATTTCTGTGGTAGCACCTAAATTGCAGCTAAAAACTAAAGCAAATGAACAGAAGCATACTGGAAGGAATAATAAGTCCCAAGCATGATTTCCACTCCCACCTCCTTGAGTAAATAGATCACTTTTCATGAGATGTTACCTGCCTGCAGGAAATCTCACACAACTAGCAGCAGATGGGAGGATCCAGGGTCACCAAAGCAAGTGTTTGGATACATTTAATTTTCTGTGAATATTTCCTTCTGAAGGAAGTTCATTTTTCCCTCCAACCCTCTTCATAGTGTGGAAGTGATTTCCTCCCTCTTCCTCCTGAGGAAAGTCTTTTCTCACACTGTCTCCTTCCTAACATTGGCGTAAAGTCTTGAATGGGATTTAGCCAGCATTTGTTTTTAGTGCAATATTTTGTACTTGCAACTGTGACACATGAAATACTTTGCTAAGAAATGAGAGTCCATTCACTCTTGGAAAAGGTAAGTTGAATAGTCGACAGCAGCATGGGATAGTGCAGTGTGTGACAGAGAGATGACACCTCCCCATTCACAGTTTGTGGGAAGACGTTCCCATTCTGGCGCAGCATCACAGCATGTGTTGTGGAGTAGACAGGCAAACTGTCAAATAAGTGGAACATATGTTCATATCCTCAGAGTCAATATCCGTTATGGATTAAAATGATATAATTGGATTAAATAGTAAATGAAGAGAAGTACTCATTATTAAAACAAAGACAAGTTATTTATTCCTCTATCACATATTTTGTACTATAGAAAGAACAGTTTTTATTTTAACCTACTTTTACTTAAAATTTGCTTTCTTTTTGCTAGACCACAACATTTATTAAGGACATCTTTCTCACTGACCATTTCCTTGTTATCTATTAAAAGAAAAGACACGGAAGTGGACTTATGAACAATTATGTGGTAGTGGAACTGCTAAAGCTTGGCCAGAACATTTGCTGATGCATAGATGAATGTGTGTCTTTGCTAGCATGTCCTGTCTTTCATTACTAACATGTCTGTGCAGATTTTGAGACTAAGCTGCCTGCTCAGATTGTGGACTGAGTTAGTGATTGCTGGAACCTGACTGTACCTTTGTAGAAACAGAGGGCAAAACTGATTTCAGACCTGGTGGTGGTATTCATGACCAATCCAACAGTGAAGCAGCCAAAGTGCTTCTGAAATGTGCATTGCTATGCACTGCACTGAAATATCTCCCTTCAAAGGTACACTGCAGATTTCTATGTCTAGGGTAGTCAGCTTAAGATCCTTTTATTGTAACTGGAGAATGATAAGCAAATCTAGGCCACAATTCACCTCACAGGTGTCTTAAAAAAGCCAGATAAATTGTGCCTCCAAAAAAACCTTGCTTTTTCCACTGACATTTTCATGTCTAAAAGTTAGAGACAATTGATTCCAACCTGCTTTGCATACAGAAATGCAAAGTGCTAATTTAATGATGTGACATTTGTTAATGAAAAAGGAACCACAGTTACAATAATTGATTAGGCTGGAACAGAAGGGGTGATATTCTCAATATTAATCCCAAATCAACATAGTTCAAAGCAGATGACAAACCACAAAACAAAGGTTGCTTCAAAGCATATAAGGAGGGGAACCCCCTCGAGTTCTTACTGAAGTTAAGGGCAAAAATGCAGATACAGCAATTATTATGACAGCAAACCACTTCTTGTTCATCTCTTCTCAACTCACTGTTGTTGGATGTACTAGACGTGCCATATATTATGTTATACAGAATATGCTTTGATGTGATTGAGTTAACATCACAACAGGGAGACTAGCTGGTAACTCATTGCCTTGAGTCTTTTTGAAAGACACTCTTGTTCACGTCCAAATTGGAAACATCTCTTTGCAGCTAGTAACAGACTTTCCAGTATAATCACCACTTAGTGTGTTTGTAATGAACTAATGTTTTCTTGTAATATTTCTGTCTTCTGGTGGCTCCTTTCCTTTGGTGAAGGATGCTGTCAGAAGGTTACCTTTACAGAATTGCCTACCTTTGTGAAGACCTGAACCATGAGCTGTACAGCAAGAGTTCGGCTGAGGAAGTGTTGTATGAAATGAGGTCCATTAATTATTCTTCCACGGATGAAGTACAAGGAAAAAGTCTTCTTCAGAGATGCAGATATGCTGGCAAGTGCATTCCCTCTGTCTGCTCTAGAGGTAGCAAGCATAGCAGGAGGCAGAAGGATAATCTTCTACAACCTACACAGCACCCTGCAACAGTGGAGCAGCCATCTCCATCTATGCATGTCTGTGAGGGGCTGACAAAAAAAGACACCTACCTGGTTCCACCTTCCTGCAAAAGCATTTGTAAGAACTACAATGATTTGCATATAGCCGGGGACTACGTGGTACCAATTAGCTCAGTGATGACAGATTTTACCTGTGACAGTGGCATCGGCCCCTTCTTGGAGTCCTCAGAGATCCCTTCCCCCATGGAGTCCATGAGGCCCCCCCCCACCAGTGACACCATTCGCAAGCCGGCCCAAGGCCACTCCTCATGCTGGCGGCTGGCGAGCTTAGTGCCCCACCAGCAGCCCCTCTCTGACTCAGCCCTGAACAACTACCTCGAACAGAAGCTGGTGGAACTCTATAAGCAGTACATCATGGATAGCACAGCAAACAGGGCATCCCCCACTCACATCCTGGCCTCAGAACTTATCATGACTAACGTAGATCAAATCAGCATGCAGATATCACGGGAGAGGAATATGGAGACCACCAAGGCCAAGGACATTGTCATTAGCCGCTTCTTACAAATAGCCAGTGGAAAAATATCCTCAGAAATTAGCACACCTAGTCTGCATATTTCCCAGTAATAGCCACACTAATGCATAGTATTTGCATGTCTGCTATTAGAAAGCTTTTATGTTCTTCAAGGTCAATTTATAGTTTTTTAAGACATTTTTCTGCTGCTTAAAAATGCATTTACTATCTACCATTTAAATTAAACCTTTCAGTATATATTAAATAAGTGAAAATATCTGTGCTCTCCAGTCCCCACTGTGGAGCAGGTGATTTATTGGGTTGGGCTTTTTTGTTTTTTGCTTTTATTAAAAAACAAGTTTTTCCTCAAAGGCTTCTTTTAGTGATCCTCAGACATTTTCAAAATGTTTAGTAGAAAAATGAGTAAGAGCATGTGACACTCCTTCCTCCTCACATGCTTGACGTATTATTTCAACTCCTCTGTCTGGAGTTTGCCATCCTACCTCAGGATCTGTGTGCAGCGGAGGCTTGCACCCATGCAAAGCACAAGCCCAGTGGTGGCAGAGCCACACAAATACAGAATTTAGGATGTTATCTATTTCATCCACCTGCCACAAGTGGCTTTACTTAAGACGTCCCTTGAAAACTTTCTTAATTTATCCTTAAAGATATTAAAGGATAGACACTTTATGGTTTCTTCTATACTAACCCTGATTATTTAGTTGGTGTCTTCCTGTCAAAAAAGTTAGCCCTTTTTGTGAAGACAAACTGTTTCCAAACAGTGCACATGTGTACCTCTGTGTTTGCACTGGACTGAACCTTTACAACGGTCGCTGATGACCTGTGGTCACAGACAGACACCACTTCTGCCACCTACTTACAGACTTGCAGCTGTGGAGTGGTTGTGTGGGGATAGCGATGATAGCAAAGGGGGAAAAGGAAGAATTCTCCTTTAAGAGAATTGCACATTGAAAAGTAAGGGGTATTCCAAAGCCCATTTAATTAATGTGAACATTTCCTCTGAATGCAGAAAGAAAACTGAAACAGTCTGCTCAGCAGCTCAGCTAATGACTTGTTAGGAACATTGCTGTGTATCATATGCATAATTTGAACCTGATGTATTTATAATAGAATGGCCCTTTTTTGCAAAGTTCTACTAAGTCGCAAAAAAGAAGAAAACAAAAAGAGCAGCCTTGCTGCAATTGTGGCATGGATGGTTACCTACTTTCAGTCTGTATAATATAGAACCCATCATTGGTTTGCAAGTATAATATTAATACTTATTTATCATAAATATTACTATTTTTTCTCATTATTGATTCTGCAATGTTGTTCTGACCTTTGTGCCCATTCTCTCTTTTTTTTTAATATAAGGCATGCCTTTACCTATATTCTGTATTTCAAAACAAATGTAAAATAGTCAGTTTATTCTATTTCTGCTACCTTTTCAGAGGTTACTGGGATAACTCATTATATTTTCCTGCTTGTGCAATGAAGGGGTATCCAAAAATCAGTTTCCATAATAACATTTCATGTGTGAATCCAGAGCCTGTATATCTGTTGCCATAGCAGCCTACCCAAATACTATTATTCAGCAATTCAATTCTGGACTATGATATTTCTAGACTGTGATCAAATGCATTTTAAAAATAAAAAAAATGCTATTTTTAAGAGAAAATACCATTCATGGTAATGCACAGGCACACACGTGTTCTGTATGCACTATCCATTACCAACAAATCTCTCAAAATTCTCCCAGAATAAAAAGATACACTAGAATCTATGAAATGGCTTGCAGAGGACAGCAAATGCAAGCAAATATTGTAGTTTGATGTCCTACAGATTCAGGCTTTTCAAAGAATTGGGGTTTTTTTCATGCCTATTGATATTCACATCACTGAATTTTAGTAGCAAAAGATGTAGTAGAAAGCAGCTTTCAGAGTTGAATACATAAATCAATACACTTTGCTGAAAGAGCTGGCACCTTCATCAGAAAACATAATCGATTCTTACACTCAACTCTACGCACCCCACAGACCAGGTCCTGCGCAAACAAAACGACACTTTATCATCTGTTGCTTAGAAGACCAGATCTTGATTTCCCCCAGCTGGTTGTGGCCAAACCTTCAGGCAGCATCCACTCTCCACAACCTCCTAACGCAGAGCCAACACAGGGAACAGCAAGGGCAGCTGGAGATCAGGGGCTGGGAGGTCTGCCTAGACCCACAGGGAAGGGTCCTCTGGTTTACTGGCTCACTCCATAGCTGCTGTGTCAAAGGGCTGCAACAAGAACAAGGGGCTTAGTACTCAAAAGGCAGTGTGGTCATAGTAACAGGCTACAGAGAAGGGCAGAAGAAAGACAAGTCTTAAATGTACAAAAATGTGGCTCCTGCATATAGAAGGCATGTTTGATAATTATATTTGGTTAATCGATCAACTACAAATCATCCAATTCTTGTGCAGCTTTCTTTCAAGCAAATCACTACAGCAATACTCACATTCAAGTGCAGGTTTTATTTTGTACTGTCAGACTGATGTTTATGAATTTTATTTGTGGAAGGTCATTATCATTGCAGAAGTTGATTTATTCCAGAATGACTCCATCAACCACTTCTTCCCCACATATGGTTATTTTCTTTTCCCTGCCTAAATATAAATCCCATTTCATTTTGAGCCCTGCAGTGTACCTGCTTTTCACATGAATTGCATACCAGCCACATCCCATTATCTGAAGTAGTACAAAATGGCTTTTGGATTTAAGGCAGTTTCTACATAAACAAACAACTATTCCACTGTGCTCAGCTGAAAGTGCATTTATATCTCTGTCCTTCCTCCATTTAAAACTAATCTTCCTCTGCACAGGTGCCTCTCTAGGTGTGGCTGTTTCCTTCTAAAAGCACTTGAATAGCAATTAGACTGCTATTACCATGAGTCAGGTTGTTATCTAATGCGATTATCATCTCTCTCCTTCTCCCTCCTTCCCCTCCTCTCCTGCCTCAGGGTCAAACGTTTAAAGAGAGAGATCCCAATTTTTTAGTAGTTCTGTTAAATAATTAATTTTTAGCTGGGGGCACATCATTTCCTGACACAAGCTTATCAATATGCTGATGGAGTTCTAGTGTCTGGGGAGTGTGTGTTGGAGAGGAGAGTTTGAATTCTGCCCTCACAATACTTCGTAATAATATGGCTATTTTAATATGGCTAAGATTGCTTAAGAAGGCACAGAAAATTGTAATGAATAATTCAGTAACTGGTTGGTATTTTCACCAGCTGTCAAGAAACTGATTTCAGAAGGATAGTTTATAACCACCACCAGCATACGCTAGCAGCTTCCTTAGGAATTTTTTCCATAACATATTACTCATTGCTGATAACATGATTGTAGCAGCTAAGAGTTTTGTTGTTTATATGTAGTGTGACTGTGCCCCCAAGAGTCCAAGCCCATCACTGTGGCAGGTGAACACTACCTGTGTGTGCCTCCAGGAAGTCTGGGTGTGCAGTGTGATGAGAAAAATCCTTGGTGGGTGGAGAAAAGAAGGAAAAGACTGTTGTCAGATTTGTTGTAACCTCCTGCATTTGGATTTAACTCCTCTGCTGGCTCTGACTTCTTATCCATACCAAAAAAAGCGGTGCGAAAGAAGAAGAAGGGATGTAAAGTGCAGGTTGGGCTTTGTGCTGAATGCTAAAGTGAGCACATGAACATGAAATGTTCTGGTTGCTGTGTTCAGATGAAGGCAAAAAGCTAAGCACCTGAAACTGAAATAAACGGAGTGCTGCAGTGCTGACTCCAGCCAGGCATATTGCTGGAATTTCACCTCGGGAAGGCTACTGCAGGGCAGGAGCAGCTCAGGATCTCCCAGCACTGGTGGAGGTTCAGCTCATTCCCCTTCTGCTGTTCTTTCACAGGCTGAAGCAATAAAGAGTTATTTAGGACTATCCCTCCCCTAAGCTTCTTTCTACTATGGCTTTCTCTTGGAGATAGGACCTGCTGAGGATGTAGCCAGCTGCCAGGAGAAGTTTGGGTAGGACAGGGGTAAAGGGATACAGGTTTTGTTACCGTTTTTTTTATGAGAATTGCTGTAAAATATCTTTGGTACTGGTGTGGACAGGGGAGATATCTCTTTTTCTCCCAGATTCAGGAGCGGCGATTAGCAAGTTAGAGCATTCACCATTTTGCAGTGATGACTTGCTACAGATTTTACACCAATACTGAGATACAAAAGGCGTACTGCGCTTTTACTAATTGATGAAGTTAATATCTTGTCACACACCTGGTGAAATGCGGCATATGTGCTTATGGTAGCTGGTGTGTGTTCACTTGACATCTCTGTGTTCACAGAAGCAGCCTGTCTCTGACAAGCTGTAGCTGGTACTCAGAAGGTGCAGGAATTTCTCCAGCTGCATTAATTGCACACAGCGTGGATGCAGCAGGCAGCTTCAATCAATGTATTGATATTTGCCAGCATAAGTGAGCAGGGCTGGCTTCTGTTCGGTGGAGCTAACATGGACCAAGACCTGGCTCCCGAGCTGTGTTGCGCTCAGTAATATCATCACCGTCTTAGAAGACCATTTACAGTTTAGAAATGTATGGCAAAGAGTGACTAATATGTAGAGGAACAGAATTTTAGATCAAAGCAGAATTTACTCGGTGCATTGCAGCATTATTTCTACTTTTGCTGTACTGGGAAGAGCTGGCTTGCTGTCTCCCTGGCATTAATGCTGACAGGATTAGGGTGACTTTTCAGAATATTAAGCAGGCTTTCTAAGGACTGAAGGGAACAATGTTCCTAAGGCTCTTTCTCAGACCTTCTTACATCTCTGTCAAGGAAAATATTGGATGAACTACCCTGCCTGAAGTGGAAATTCCCTCAAGAAATATTAGCAGTGCCTCACCTTGAGTTAACATCTGCTTATTACTGAACACCCTGCTGCTCCCCCCAGTGTCACCCTCCCACGTTATCTTTACACAAGGCTGGTTATGGTGGGCTCCTGTGCTTCTGCAATGCCACAACCTCCAGGAGTCCCTCGAGATTTTCCTCCCTCCTCCGGCCATGCTACCCACTGTTTGGTGGTTTTACATGCCTCAGTTGGCCTGCTCCTTTGTTCTCTCACCTCCCATCACCCCTACACTCCTCCTCACAGAAGTGATCCGGAGAAAACTCCAGAAACTCGCCAACAAAGTTTAAGTTGACCAGCAGGTATTTCTTATTCCGGCACCGGGAGACATGGGGGATAGCTCCTCCTAACGTGTCTCCAAATTGCTAAACAAGCTGTCCTTACATAGTCACTAAGCATACATATTCATTATGTACATACATGCATATTTGTGAGGCTACTTATGTATTACATCATTCTTCTAGAAAGATTCCCCACATGCATACAAAAATGTGATGGTGGTCTTTGGGGATTGTTTACTTCTTCCAACAATCTTCATCACTTCTGGCAGCCTTTGAAGCACCCGCAGTAGATGTTTATACCAGCTTAATTGGTTCATTAACACCACAGACATAACAATCATCTTGTCCTACTTATCAGTTAGCTTGACTGCAGCCTATCCTGCACACCTGCTATACTGGGTACTCCTTATCCTTACATCCTGTTCTGCTAGCCTGTTTTTCTTACACTCATTTTGTATTAAGGTCATAGGGCCTAAACCTACATGATCTACAATGGTTTATCTTGTACAAGAATTCTCAGTATGTTCTCTAGCTGTACTCTATATCTTTTTCTGTGAATCATGCATCTCAGTAATTTTCCATTACTACTGTTACAAAGCCATCAAACTTAACATTACTTAAAACTGATGCTAAAGGTTTGTATATCTCATTTTGTGATTTTGTGCTCCACTTGTCTCAGATGATCCTGGCTCCCTCGACAGCCAGGAGAAGGACCAGTAAGATAGCATAGCCAGATACCAAGCATCTGTTGGGAAGCACTGGCAAAGAGTGAGGATGATGGAGAGACTTCAGGAAGGCTGCAGAGTTGCTGTGGCAGCAGTGAGGGACCCTTGCAGAGGCAGAGGAAGCCCTTGCAGAGCAGGGTTTGTGAAACAAGCTGGCAGGTGGTGGGCTGAGGAAAGAGGTTTCACAGTTTTCTGGCGCAGACAAGCCTGGGGGGTGGCAGCATTTCCAGCCACTCCCTTTCTGAAAGGAGTGTCTCCTTATTTGAAAGGCAGCAACCTTGCCAGCCCTGCCTGTGCCGTTTCTCAAGCTTAAGGAGTTGTAGAATCCAATGTGGGGTTTCATTCGCTCCCTCTGCAACCACAGCTGAGCAGGAGATTGAGGGGCCTATGGGTAGGCTGGTACTGTACAGCTATGCTGGCCAGCATGTGCTGGCATAGGCTTCTTCTCTCCAGGGATGACAGCAGGGATCAGAGACCAGAGCAGCACTGCGCAGTCACTCTACAACCCTCCTCAGCTGGCTCAGCACTGACTGCTGTATATTTCACTCCTTTGCTGATCTTTGCTTGCTAGACACGAAGTGGAATAGGAGAGCTCTCTTAAGAGCAAATAGTGGGAATGGAAAAGGTGTGAGGCACAGAGCCAGACCAGCCTTTTTTCCAGTGGCAGTTTTCCAGATAATTTTTGTGCAACCAGAGCTAGAGAATGCAATTATGGATGGCAGAGCTAACTTTGGTGCTCTCATTGATCGAAGCTCCCTTGCCTGAAAGGGGATCCTGCTTGGAGGATAGTGATAGAGCGGAAAAAACCCTAATCTTTTGAACAGCTCCATTCTAACACAGGTGACAAATTCCAATGCATTTCTACATACAAACTACTTATCAAATAGAAAAGAAACGTATTAAACATGTTAATGATAGGCTTAGCAATGCTGGGATCAGCACTTTTAAGAGAGGTTAGAGTTTGTCAGTTCTGGCATTTTTAACCAATTATGCCTGAGGTGTTATTGACCTCTTTAGCAAAAGCTGGCTGAAGTGTCACTTCAGAAGCACAGTGCTTGACTAAAGAGGTACAGCTGAGAAGTTAAAAAAGATAAAAATCCACTGAGCAGCCATTTTTTCCAATAATAAGGTCATATTAAAAATGCACAGCCATGTTCTTTAATGTCTGGAGAAACTGAGCAGAAATTTCATAATTTCATTATCTGATTATGTACACCTAGAATGCATTATTTTAAAAAAGGCGTAATCTACTGGGTAGGGAAAAAGTAGTCTATTGAACAACATTTTCCAAATATTCAGCTCAGAATAGACCAGCCAGATCCTGAGAGGATTTAGGCAATCACAAATCAATGTGAAGTAATTATTCAGTGTCAGAATGTGTGTAGCACAGTTTCAAAAGTGGCCCCTGCTTTTGCACCCATCCTTGGGAAAGAAAAGTGCGTGAGGAGCTGCTGAAGAGGGTAAAAGCTCTTACCGTGCCTCAAAGACCAAATTTTGCTGCTTCACAGATGAGAAACACTTGAATTGCACATCTAGAAGCATCCATCCCCAGCTTCTAACTACTTTAGAAAATGAACCAGTGATTCCTTCCTTTGGCAGTGTGTGCTAGCTAACATCCCTTCGGTGTTCATGGACTACAGGCAGTGTTTGATACTGAGCTCCTGTGCTACTGACTCACTCAAGCACATTTAGCAGAGAAGCCTCTGGGGTGCTGCATCCTTCTTGTCTGTGTGCATCCCTTAAAGTCCTTCTGGAGACTCCCATTCTCTGCACATCCTCCCCTCATGCACTGTCCTTCATCCTGTCTACGTTGACCTGTGTGCACACCCCCTTTCCCTCAACATGCTTTGCTGCCACAGCAGTTCCAGTTGTTGGGAAATACTGAACCTTTCTAAAAAAAAAACCTCCATCGACTGCCACGAGATTCATAGTATATTCCTGAGAAGGGGCACTATGTTCATTGTCTATGGCAGCAACAGCTGAGTGTCAGGCTGCAAACAGCTGGTGAACAAAACCTCATTCAGGCTTCTTCAACATTACTTCTACATTCCTTCCAGCATATTCTGACTCTCTTATTATTCCCCTTTTTGGATAGACAACCAGTATCCCTGACTGTCTTCTTTATAACTGTGCTCATGATCATAGTGAAATTCCATCTTTCCGCATCCAGTGCCTCTTCCAAAATGACACCCATCCTCTGGACACCTTAGCATCTTCTGAACTCAGAGAGAAATTTCCACACTTGACATAACCATAGCTGAGAACAACTTCTAATATTCACAGATCACATCTATCAGCCGCTGCACCTGTTGCTACTACATCCTCTTATCCTTGCTACTCCATGCATGCATCAGAAATGCTTCACCTTACTTCTGCAGGGAATTCCTCCTCCCCATCTTGTCTCACAGAAGCTAAATTTTATCCAGACCTATTTGCAAAAACTGTACGCTCAAGGTCATATGAAAATTATTTGGAAGTATGCAATTCAAATTGCCATTAAGGCATTCAATTTCATAGGAAGCTGCACAGTTCATAACAGACAGCTATGAAACTAAGACTGGGTGAAATGGTAGATTGGTAGGGCGGTATATATTACTAGAAAAAAGAACCAGGGGAGTTTATTTCTTATTCACACAACTACTCTTATTTTGCTCCAAACTGCATTCTAAAACCCGTAATGACAGCTTCATAGTTTTAAATCCAATGAGGCTACCAGCTCTTAATAAACATTTGCTTTATCATCTGCTTCTCTTAGCAGCCTTATGAGCACTTATTTAATTCAATTTTGCTTCATCTGGTCTTGCCATTTTCTTTTACTTCTACTTTTCTCTTAGGATATAACCCCTGCGGCCTTGGCAGCTTTTAATATGTTCCTTTTTTGCAACAAGGATCTCCCAAGTACATTAGACAATTGAATCAATGATGACATACTGTGCAGCCCTAAGGTAGGTTGGGTTTTTTTTTTTTTTTCTTCCTTCTTTTAATCCAAGCCTTGACCAGCTAAACTTAGAAAAGAAGCTAGAGATTTTATCATTGGAAATGAATCAATTAGACCAATATATGGTTCTAAGAATAAGTGTGGTAAAGTTCTGATGTTTGTTTTAGCCTATGGTCTATTGCAAAATGATTTTCAGACTGAACACATAGTCCAGAAGACCCCTACGGAAAACAGAAGGTCTGGTAATAAATATGTTTCTGAAGACAGCAGCAAAGGAGAATGGTACCTAATAGAATCACATTCATAAATCAACTTGAAAGGATTAAAACAATATTCATCCTTTTGTGAATTAATACATTACCTTTCAGGCAAGAACATGATTATTTTCTAACGATTCCATCATGTATCTTTAGGTACTGGTACTTGTGGAAGTAAATTAATCTGATATCAGTTGTCATTACATACACAATAAGGGTTATTGATCCATTTATGTATACAAAATGTTCTATTGCATTTAAAGATCAAAGGTAGTTTCAAGAAGACAAACCAGTTTGAAATTGCATTCTGTTTGCATGCCATTGACTTTCTTACACTGTAAATGAAGATCACTGGTGATCTGTTTCTTATTCTGCTCACATGATTAGCAGCATATTGAAAAAAATCCATTAAACATTCTTGTATCTAATGAAGTCATACAGCTTCTGAACCTTGCCTATTAGATGCTACCAACATATTTTAAACTGCAGGAGAGAAGAAGAAGAGGAAATAGCATGCATGATCTTTCAAACAAAAAATGAGAAAAAAGTATATTTAAAAGGCAAGATTTGTTAAAGGCGAGTTGTATCATCTTTACTCCAATTAAATAGCACTTTTCTTTGCAAGTCATTAGCTCAATGGGCTGAGTCATGAAATAAAATATTACTCAGTTCAAGTAAGGACATCAGATGCAAGCCTTTAATACACATAGAAGGAAAATTTCTCCAAAATATATGAACAGTATCTTCAGCGGCACAATCGTAACTTAGAGAGAAAGTATACATCCAGGTACTCCTACTTATGTTGAAGATCTCAACATGGTGTATCCAAATCTATTTAAAATTTATTTATAATTTTGGAGGTAGTGTGTTTCCATGCATATGTTGTTGTGTTCATTGTTATCATTATTCATTTATTTACTTTTTTTTAGATAGATGGGATAGGTCAGGGGTAGGTACTACAACCATAGAAGTTGTAACTGTTTATTTTTATTCATGTTTGATGACATGGAGATGGGATAGCAATGGAGAAATGGAAAGAGAATAATAATGTGGTCAGAGCGAGGAATTCATTAAACAGTCTTCGTAGATAGGTAAGAAAGGCTGGACTGAATTTGTGAAGGATGTTGTAGTGCTTGACAAAGCAGAGGCTGAGAGCTTGGACAAGAGCCATCTGTATCTGTTGATGGCCAACTGCTGTAAATGGCACGCAGAATAAACTTAAGGTTAAAGGACAAGTGAAAGATGTTGTTGGGAAAACAAACAATTGTTTTTTTTTATTGTTGCTTAGACAAAAGGGATTAAAACATTTTTGTACTGAGAAGGTAGCAATACATAGGAGTTCAGGGGAACTAAAATGCAGACTACCACCCTTCAGTGTTTGCTCTAGAGACTTTTCTAGGGATTTTCCTGCTATGGATTCCAAATATCAGAGAGACTTACAGCAAGAAGACTAAAGAGGTCATGATACCATGCCAAGAGTCTGCTGAGCTGTTTAGGACATGAAGTTATACTTTCAATCTTATATCAGTATTTCAATTTTGGTTTAGAGAGTGACACAATAACAAAGAGAAAGGAATGCAGTTGAGAAGAACACTAATATTATGTGGAAAAAAGCTTGATATTATGGGAGGAGAATTTTCTTCAGATTCTAAATGAGTTTATGGATCTGAGAAATGGTTTGACAATGAAAGTGTGCCTAGCCCTGATAGCCGATTCCCAGCTCCCCTGTGGACAGGAAGAGCTGGCAACTTTCCTGCCAGCCTCCTTATTTCTGGATCTCCTCTTCCTCTTGAAAATGAAGATGGAAAAGAGAACAGAAATAGCTAGTAATTTCTCATTCCTTACTCACACTTAAAGATACTAGCCATGCTGATAGGAAAGCTTTTCCAAGGCAGAATGCCCTGGAGACTATTTTTATCAACTTGGAATTAGTTTAATTTCTTTTACATGCATTACTGTGCCTGAATTCTCCACTTCTTCATTATCTGGCTCTGGCCTGGGTGGCCTGACTTGTCCCACATGAACACAACTGTAGTACTGCTTTCATCTGCTACAGTGGGAGCCAGAAATAGGAATGCTTTTGAAAATCAGGCCTCTGGATTCTGTTGGAATGGGATATGGAGAAACAAGCAAACAAGCAAAATGCTTCAGAGCAGCTTGTCCTGATTAAAGGCACGCTGCCATAGAAGCCTGATATCCAGTTTCATGGAATCTAATCCAGCATACACATGGTCCTTACAGCCTACTGTAACTGCATGCTGTTTTGCAGGCCTTGAAGGAACAGATTTAGTCAAAATATAGATTTTATATTTGCCTTCATTTCTACATTATAGGCATATGTAACAGTGCAGTCTGGAAGGAAGAAAACTGTAAGGCACTATGTCCAAATCCATTTGCAAAAGGAAGAATTGAATTTGCTTGTAAGGTAGGGAGAACTAAAGACTCTTTGACACTATATTCTTTCATTGTTCAGATTGAGTGATGAGTTAATCTAGTTCTGAGATTTCACAGCACTTGAAAACTAGAGATCTGTATCTTTGAAAGAAAACAAGTTCATAATTTTGGTGTTCCTTGCATGACAAGTATTGTAAGGGGGACAGATGTTCTACTGAGTTTGAATTTTAATCAAACTGGAAGCCATGGTTCCTTCCTACCTTGACACAAAACTTATGGATACTGAAGAAGGGAAACATGATAGTCCATTGTCTTTGAGCTGTGAGCTCAAAAAAGAATAGGTATGAAGGGAAAAGAATAGGGATGAAGCACTGTAGGCAGAACGCATGTAGAAGTTACTGAATCTTGCCTTTTTTTCTCCCTGATCTGAATTTGTAGCTAGATGCATTCTTACATAAGCTCCCGAGACGCTGCATATTATGAAAAATATTTGGAAGCCATGTTTAGCACTGTTCCTTTTCCACTTCTTGACCTAAGGCATCATTTTGAAGTCTTCCTGATGCACATCATTAGAACTAATTTAAATCAATTTTGTATGCTCATTCAGTTTGTCTGTAAATTAAAAGAAGAAAGGCCTGCTGAATCTAGCATGACATATTTTGATGAATGTAAAATGTCATCTGGAAAGTTTCTAATTTCTTCAAAGTGGAGCTAACTGTTCAAAAATACTCTCTAGAAACAGGAGACCTATTAGAGTGTATAGGAACTTGGACTGATCCGTAGCACCTTGGGGAATAAAAAGACTTCAGATAACTGAACTGTTGTCACTTAATTGTATATTCCTGTTACAGATCTCCCTATGAAAAAAGAATAGATAACTCCTCATTAAAAAGAATCATGTTAGAAGTATCAATTAATTTATTTATACAAGTGAAATACAAAGAGGTATGGGACTCAAAGAGCACTTTGACAACCTTTCATTCTGTTAAGCAATTCTCTAAAAGTGAGATTATGGAAAAGGTAATTTAAATTGACTGACTTCCATATTTTTCTGCCTCTCATTTAATTTAGTAATAAATTAAGTTTTGTTTTATGAGAAATAAGGAAGAAAAATAAACTAAAAAAGGATATTATAAGGTGAATATTGTGGGTGGGCAATAACCGCTATGCATTTTTTGCCTAATCACAGAAATGAAAACAGATTCAAATCCTCAAATGAACCTAGAAAAGAGTGATATTTAAGTTATGCAAAAGAAAGAGAGTTAGAAAAAAACCCCAAACCCTAGCAAGTTGCCATCAGAACCCTTCCACATGCAGATTAAGCAAAAAGCTCTTCTTGAACTTTTCAAACTTACATGTTGAATTTATTTTCCATTCTTATGAGGGAAAATATAGAGTCTACCATTATTTACAAATAGCTAGACTAATTGTTAAGCTGATGTGCAAAGGACGTTTGAAATCATGGCAAATATTTTATTATGATAATTTGTTCACAGAGGAGTCTGTGCAATAAACTGGTGTGTACACCTTGCATAGCTTTTCATTCAGAGCCAGGTGAATTTTGAAATTAATACTGCAAGTGAAATGAGAGATAGAAACTCAATTTTATATCTACTGCAAGTGTACAAGCAAGGAGTAAAATAATCTGTTGACTATTTGAGTGAATGGCTTTTACAGAAGTAGAAACACATTTTCTTTAAAAGTGTTCAGTATCTGAACCAATAAAAATGTATTTCATAATCAACATAAATAATTAGGTTGATGATTCCTGTTTCTATTTATGCTTGCAGAAAATCCAAGGATAATGTTACTTTATCACATTTGTTCCTTTGAGAATATAACCTAATGAATTTCTATTGTCCTTTTATTCCTTTGCTAATCAACTCTGAACATCTTGCTGTGAGTATTCAGCTGAAATTCAAGCTGTGCATGCTGACTGGCCATTTAAATGGAGTCACACAGCATTGATTTCTTGACCTGATTGGAGGCTTTCCATAAGCCACCAGGACATCAAATCACTTGGAAAGAGGTAGCAGCTAGATTGGATTAGGCAAGTTTAGAAGATTTCAAACCTCCTCTGGCCACACAAGAGTTGCGTGAAACATCTTTCCTACACAGAAACAAATTAAAGACAGGGTTTATTGGTTGGATGCAGTTTAGTTTTCACTTTCCCCTGTCCCTTCTACACAAAAGAAAGGAGTTTCTTTAGCAGTTGCTGGTCTGCTCCAGGAGCAGATGCTTACCCCTCTCGGCTCCCCAGCTTAGATTCAGTATTAAACTCAGTGAGCCTACTCAACATCTTCAGTGATACAGACATGGGAGGCTGGGATAAATGGAATGCAATTTAACTATCCAGGGGTTTGGGGTTTCAAAACTGCCCTAAGCAGTGTCTTGTGTCATACCTGTTGTGTTCTTTCTTACTGAAGTGACTGAACATAAGAACAACTTCTTTTCTGCAAATATTTATGTGAAAAAGCATTGATACTTGCATAAAACTTAAATAAAAAGGATCAAGTACAGCCAGTGTAAGAGAATTTTAAAGCTGAGCAAATAGGAGCTTTTGGAGATAGGTTGTTTTATCTTCTAACAGCTAGATATTAGCCCTGAATTAAACAAATTCTCAATAAAAGTTAAATTTTTAGGAAGATTTTCATTACTAGTGAACAATTTTATATCTATGGAAAATGCACTGCTAAATATGAAGTCATGGTGCAGAAGCTAAAGAGCATGAATAGACTTTAAACGATTGGTAGGTCCAATGGGCACATCTCATTTGCTCAACCCCTTTTTCTTCATTTTCATTGCATTTGTTGTGCATGAGCTATAGAACAAGTCTTAACCTGCTATGCACGTACTTCACCTGCAAGTAAAAAAAGCCCAAATTTGCATCAAAAAATCTATTTTCGGATCAAGTTTTAGTTCAATGTACACACTGTTGAAGTGGTAGAAGTATCATTGCACACAAGACATGAAGTGACTGAATTCTGTGTTGGAATCTAAATAAGAATCATTAAAAGAACTAGAAAAGCAAAACAAATTTATTTCACTTTTCCATTTTATGTGTGACTGGAGAACTAGTGAGCATTTCGCCTTTGAAAGACTGAAGACTGAGCAAAGCAAAATGAGAAGTCTTTTCATCAGAGTGTCTGAAACAGTTTTGTTTTATTCAGGTTTGGGGGATTTCTGTATTTGAATCTTTTAAATTTTGTGCCTGGTGAACATGTTGAACAAAGGGCACTAATATTAAAAAGAAGCAGAGGTATTTGGGTACCTCTCAGAAATGGAAAAAATACATTTAAGGAATTTTAGCCTTAATATGTGCGAAAGCCACAACTGAATTTAAGAGCCAAATGACTAATTCTCAGGAAATATGTAAATATTCCTAACATTAACAGTCTGATAGAATATTGTGATTATTTTTAGGGTAGTGAACATATACATCAATGCATAGCTAAAAATGTATTAGTTTTCATGGTTCAAACAATTTGGTTTAAAATTATTTTTGTAATAGCCATAATGCATTTAGGAACATGTTAGCTAAATTGACCTGTGCAGTGTTAATTTTAGTCCACAGCTCCTGCAATTGCATAACATGATTTTAAAGATGGAATATTTATTGACTTTGATGCGTTCTGATTGTAAGATTCTATTCAAAGCAATATCTTTCAGGAGCTTTAGTCCCAGAGGGGTCACAGTTTTAAAACAAACCTCTCATCCTCCCAAAGAGCTGTGTGATTTTGACCTATCTTTTCATTATGAACAAGTTCATAAAGTACAGTAATGGGCATGCTGCTATATTTATTGATTAATGTGCAAGTTAGAGACTAAAGTGTTTGAAAATGAGCAGCAAACGGTTGAAATTAACAAAGAGATAAACACACAGGAACACATTTTAGCTTCCAATGTGATCATGCAAGACTTAGAACTAGCTAACTGAAAAAGTTATTTTTTTTGTACAAAATGGCTGTGAAGGAAAGTTTGGAACCCAGATATGACTATAGAATCACAGAATTAACTAGGTTGAAAAAGACCTTTAAGATCAAGTCCAGCCAGGACTGCTGTCCCCAGCAGGCCCGAGGGCTACTAAGTCCACCACTAATAGCTGGTATTTTCCCATCTCTCTGAGTCTGTGGAGAGTCTGAAACAACGGCTTCAAGCAAAGAAGCCAGCATTACACTTGCCAAATGTTAGCTACGTTCAAAACTTGGTTTTGATGTTTTTCTTACTGGTTTCACTTCGGCAAGGACTAAGTGACTCACAATATTACTTATTTCACCACAAGAAGAAGGGTGTTAAACTTGCACATGTTCTGTGGCAGGCATGTGCGGCTGGCAAGGCGCGTGCATAAACAGGAATGAAATTCTGAATCAAGGGTGTGGAAAAGGAGAAGAAAAGAGAAGTGTTAGTTGCATTTTGAACAATTTCTCTGTCCCACTTCAAGGTGGGAAATCTGAGCCCATGCCATCTGTCACCTGCTGGATGCTAATTCTGCATAGGATAATTTTCTGTGGCTTTTCTTGTGGCTGTATTTTCATGGGAGGGTTTCTGAGCTACAGCATCTCTTAATTCTAGTTCAAATATTAGTGCCAGACATCCCATGGAGAGGAAAGATCTCATTATTTTTCTTTAGGATTACACATTTGGCAGGAGCGGTAGGAAATGGGTTGTAAAAGGCTGGTAAAAGGGTACATCATCATCCTGACATACACTTCACACATTGCTTATGTTAAAATGCCATTACTTCTCAAAGGGGTTTTACTAGGCAGACAGATTTTGGAGGCTTTCTGAGTGGATGACACACAGTCTTACTGACGCCTGAAGCTTTCAGCTTCCAGATACTTCCAAATCCAGACTTCCCCAGGGTTATCTGGTGGAGTGCTACTCTCAGAATTGAAGTGTCTGCAAGACAAAAAAGGTAGGTAACCCAAGGAAGCAAAAGGTCAGAAGAAGCAGAAGGATTTGGGCACTTGTCAGAAATGTAGGGATCTTAGAAGAGTCAATATTTCTTTATGAACTCTTTTTTTTTTTTTTTTTTTAAAGTGTTAAAACATTAAAATGCCGCAGATGTAGTCCAATACGGGGCCAAGGGAAGGTTAAATTAGCCTTCAAACTCACAACAGGGACAGTTATTTCTCATTTATAACCTGTGAAAGTGCTAGTTTTTATTCATTCCTAAGACTTTGCAAAAAGAAGGTGAGAACCTGAGAACCTGTTTGGGTTTTTATTTTTTTTTTTTTGTTTTTTTTTTTTTTTTTTTTTTTTTTTTTTGGTATGATTCATGTTTATCAATTCATTTCCTCTAAAAACTCATTGAGACATTAAGAAGGAGGTAATAGCATCTCATCTGGTCTGCAGATCAGGGTGTAAGTATTCTATCTCCATGGCACTGTAAGAAAGAGGCATTGTACATCTATTTTTGGAGTTGCCCAGCTGTTTCATTGTGCAAAAGCATAATAACTGTTATTTTCTGTCATTTTCCAGCATTTTGTGTTCTTTTGAGCACTGCCATCCAGGAAGTTTGAGCTCTGAAATTTCTACTGCAAGTGCAAACACAGAAATCTTGGCGGGTCAGTGACCTAGTGTAAACCAAGGTGAGTACAGAACATATACAACTTAAGAGACCCAAGATACAGGGTGCTACAAAATAGCAACAAAGGAGGTGTATGATGATTGTGGAAAGATTCTCATCTGTGAGCTTTGTAGCACTACTGGATGCAACAAATATTGCAGCACCCAGCAAGCAGGGATGCAGATGGGATGAATAAATGCTAGGTTGGACAGGGCCTTGGGTGACATGGTCTAGCAGGAGGTGTCCCTGCCCAGTGCAGAGGGGATTGGAACTGGATGATCTCAAGGCACTTTGTAACCCAACCCATCCATGATTCTATGAAATAAGAAGGAGGTGAGAAGAGGCTGGGCTATGATGAACTAGCCATTGTCTTTTCTGCATGTACATGAGAGCTAGCAAAGCAGAGATATGACTGAGGAATGGTCTAGTCTCTATCTGCAGGGGGAGTTTACAGGGACTGGAAATGGAAGGTGTAAATTGTCACATCTTTGCCCAACTCACCAGCAGTACCACTCCTATCAGACAAGAAATCTCCCAGCAATGCTCTACTTGGCTTTGTCTTAGTGATTGCATGTGGGATACCCCATGGCAGGATATGAAGTTTGAAAAGCAGAAGATGTGGCTGAGCAAATGCCAAGGCCTATACTGCAGTCCTGACAACTGTGCAAGAGTGGTGATTTTGGTTTAATGCGTGTTAGACAAGCTCTGTGATTTTTTGGATGTGCACTGCCCACAGCAGCAATCACTTAACACGTTATTAGATTTTGCAATGATTGGCTAGTACGAGCTTCTTTACAAGAGGAGAAGTGATTTTCCTGGCGTAATATTTTATAGAAGTATGCTATTAATCATACGCCATTGCTGGTATTTTTGACTTGTTTGTTGTCTAATGTTTGATGTGAATGCAATTTAAGATTTATTATGTAATTTCCACTATGCCAATGTAAAACATATAGTTTATTGCCATCAGGTTGGAAAAAAATTACCTCTTGATGCAAAAAAGGTGTCAAGATTTGAGACCTCCTGGTGATAAATGACAGAGGCAACAAATATACCTTGTTCCTGTGTATCACTTCTTTGACTATGAAGTACTTTTTATATAACATCGTGGTCTTCATTCTCACTCCCAGAATACCCTTGGACGTGAGAAGTGCTCTCTCAGCAATGCTATTATGTTGACAAAAAGATTTTAATTTTTAGACGGTTATAAAAAAAACCCAAAATGAATGCAGGCATAATATTTTAGTTGTGTAATGCAATACCAGTCCTCTTAGTAAGACCATCATTCACTCAAAATCCCAATAATCTGTAGTATACCTTATCTAAATGGAGGTCAGAGAACACACTGGTAAGGCCAGCAATTAATGCTGATACTAAAAGCCAGCACTCAGCAGATGGGACAGTAATTACAAAGTGTATGAAATCTGAAATATTTCATGAGAGGCTGCTACAATTGGGCTCTTTTTTGCTTTCTATGAATTCTCACCCATTTGTCCTAGGTAATGATTTCTGATTTGAAGAGATACAGAAATTAAAGGAAGAGCTGCCTTAAATCATTAGCTCTCCAGCCTTTTGAATTCATACAGTTGATAACAGTCACTATTTTCAAACATTCCAAAATATGATCAGAGCTTTAAAATGACATCACATCACATATGTTGCATTCAGTTATGCCCATTTAAAATAATTATAATAGAAATTTTGTCTTGCTGATAAAACCCTGGGAAGCTGGAGACTTCCCTTTAACCAGCATAAAACTAGCAGTCATCACATCTTTCTTGTTGGCAATTCTGAGTAACATTTCCCCTGTAAGTGTAATTTAAAGCACCTGGTTGCCTGACATAAGGTCAGAAAGGCTGAAAAGAAGAACAACTATTCTGTGTGATTTTAAATAATAAGAATATATTAGCTAAGTTAAAAGCTTTATGTTTTGTGATTTCGAGAATAGTTACAGAACTAGCTTGGAGATTTCCTGCATTCTTAAATAATGATTGTCTACATTATTTCCATCATTGGAAAGATGCTTACAAATGATGTAAACATCAAGGACAACTTTAGGTTAGAGAGATAAGAAAAAAATGTTAACTTAAAACTCAGCTTATCAATAATTCAAAAGAGTTCTGGGGAATATAATTTATATTGGAGATGCTTTACCTAAAGCTGCGTGGCTGTATGGGTTTGACTACTCTTTGCCACAAGGTGTCATTGTTTCACCAGTATCAGCTTTTAAAATCCATGTCAGGAAAAACACAAAAATCCCTGAAGAACTTGGAAGCATACAAAGACAATTATCTAGTTTTTAGCTGCTTGCAGAATGTAGAAAATGGCATCCTGTCAAAGACTAAATCCAAAAGACCTCTTTGACACCTATTAATATACTAGCAAGCTTTCAAAGCCTTCAGGCTGGTTTTTCCCTTCCTTGTGTAAAGGCATGCTGTGTGGTCATTGGATCCCCTTACCTTGTTATGTGGTAAAGAATTGCATTTTAATTCCTTTTCAGTGGTTTGAAGGATGCCACACTGCATTTTGACAAGTCCAGGTTTCTGTCCCCCTCCTCAGGTGAAGGTCGGGAGGGCTGTGCTGCTGCTTGCTTGACACCAGGACCTGTGTAGTTGTACTGATGTTATTAATGCAGCACTTTGTATGTCATTGAGCCTGTTACACAGACGTCAGGTAGGGTACTGTAAAGAAGGAATTCTACTCTTAAGAACAGACAGGAAACAAATGGGTCTGAGCATCAGTACTACAGCATTTTTTTGCAACTGCATCAGCCAAATAAACCCTCAAGGATATTTGTCCTTTCATGATATTTTCCAGCCAGTCACCTAGTTGACAAAACACGACTAAGTTTCTCTTTGAAATCCTGGGGGGGGGGGTTATCCGTCACATTTGCAGGGCTTCTCTGGTGCAGTGCAGGGAGCTGGCTGCTCAGCTGAGATTTCACCTCTGTTGCGAATCGAAATGCAAAGGGACTAAGCCACTGCACTATTTGCACTGCACTTGGGGCAGCCAGAAATACTACTTTGAAACAAGCGCATTGTGCAAAAAACCTGCAGAAAAGTTAGGGGATGACAGAGAGAGGGGTAAAGAAGGGAGCAAGATGAGTTGGCTCAGATGCAGCAGGAGAGACATGGCATTTAATTGTAAGTCTGGAAGAAGCACTGGGAAAGGGGATGTAACGAGAGAGTTCTCATGAAATGTTGGAGGTATTGCTTGGGATTTTCTGCCCAGGTATTTACTACCTTGGAGAGAACATCTGAGTTTCCTAACATGACATAGTTGAATAGGAAACTGACGTGTTAATAGGAAACTGTTGGTATGTTACACAGGCCTTCACTCTTGAAACTAAAGATGATGAGCTGTGAGTTAAGAAGGCCAGATACAGCTATCCTATGCATTTCCATAATTATAAAACTAGCAACCTATAGCTGAAATAAAATGATATAAAATGAAACAAAATAATAATATAAAATGAAACAAGATAAAATAAAAGAACATAATCTAGGCATTAAGTCATGTCACTGTCAGCTGAAAATGGATGCTAAAGACAGTGAGTAGATCCTCAGTTTTGTAATCTGTCTTGTAAAATCACAGTGTGCCTTCCAAAACTTCAAAACCATTGGAAATGTTTCTTCATTCTGGGATAAAGATTACTGACAGAATGGCATGTGAAAAGCTTGCTGGAAACTGCTGTCTAAATCATTACCTTTTCTGTGCATAAATAGTGACACTCTGTGAAGAGCATTCAAGTACAGAAAAGAGGGGAATTTATCCATGGGAGTTTGCTGGATTATGGAAAGACATTAAGCTATGTACTCGGTATTAGTCAAATTGCTGTAGGGAGAGAAAAACATGGTTGTGTTGCCTCAAATTTTCTTGTGAATTTTAACACTGATTAGTTAAAGATTTTTTTTGAGCAGCCAGAGAGCTAAGCTCTTACTGAAGATCCTTTCTGTAATTCAGTATTGATATTAAAAAGGCCAGTAGTAAAAAAGAACATAGGTTTTTCTCTCTGGGACTCCTGATTTTTGTTTTCTTACCAGTGAATGAGTGTACCAAACATTTTTATCTGTGCTTTCAGACACAAAACAAACCACACTTCTTCACACAATGTTTTTCACCAGGAGCTTCTGCAGGTGTTGTCACACGGCATCAGCAGTGAGCAGTGTGAGACCTTGTGCCTCACCTGATCCTGCTTTCAGGTCACACAGGTGCACATCTTCTTGTGCAGGTTTCTGTGGGTTTATGTTTCATCCTGCTTTTTTCCTACTTTCATTAGGTTTCGCTACCCAACAAATGCATGTTTTTAAGTGTTTAAACTGAAAAGCAGTCTTCAAAAGAATGGTCTTTACAGTAGCAACAGTTCAATCTTGTACTGGCAGACAGAGCATGACTCATGTCTCTGGGATGGAAGGTAGCATAGGATCTTTATGAGCTGAATAAAATCTTTTCCCTAGGTTGCCAAGGTTGTCATCACCTTTGCAAATGAGTCCCTAAATGGCACGACTGCTTTTCAGCTCAAGCCATCAGCCATGGCTGTCTATTTTGTCATGAAATAGACAGCTTGCTTTGTGAGTAAACTGCACCTGAAACCAAATGTAAAATAATAAATAGCAATAACATTTCTGATGGAGACTGACTTCCACAGAAGGTCTCAAAATGCCATGTAAAGACTACAAAGATAATGTCTCATCCATTATAAAAAAACCCCACTAAAGCAGGAGCTTTTACCTTGCACTTCATTTGCTCAGCCTAGGCAGAGGTGAAACTTCTGTCTCCTCATGCGCAGTGCGGATGCAGCAGCAGTGGCTCTGGCTGAAGACCCACACAGAAACGCTCTTCCGGGTGACACTGCCTGCTGCTGGCTGAAGGTCTCAGCACAGCCCTTCTTCCTCTGCAACCCTGGGAAAACAGCCCAAATGCCTGAGCACTGCTCCAGCCTCTCCGGAAACATTTCTCTGGCATTCAGAGCAGTGAGGCAAAGAAGCACTCATATTCCTTTTAGGGCTTGACAAGCTTCATTTTATAAAGGCCTTTTGCATTTCCCAGATTTACAGTATCTGCTCAGGAGCTGTTTATGCAGGCACAGCTCAGCTCCTGAATACCTTCCAGGCAGTGTGCTATCATGTACTCAGTTTGTATAGCCTGCTTTTTACATAGTTGGTATTCAGTACATTCACTGAGTACACCCAAGCTGTCATGCATTGAAGAAAGGGACAGAAAAATCAAAGCAGTATGTGTCTTTTGAGAGTGCTTCCAGGCTAAACAGGCTGCCCACAGTACCACACAACAGTGCTCAATGCTCAGTTTGAATTTGAAATATGTATCCATGTATAGTTACCACTGACCATGGCAAGGGCTGGTGTTGCATCACGGTGATATAATGACAGAAATACTGTGGCAATATTTGCCCAGAATTGGTACTCCTTCATCATGTCATGTAAAATATTAGAAGAGTGTGGGCACTGAATGCAGAAACAGGTGGGATACAAATCAACAGAAGGGAGAGGAAGTCAGTAAGAATAGAGCGACTGCCCCAATAGTAAAGTTTTGTACTCAGTGCTTGCTTTTTCATCTCCAGCTAGGCTGTACTGATTAACTAAACAGGTGAGTCAAGTGGATAATTTTAATCTGTGGACAAGATAAAGAGAAAATAAAGTGACCACTTAGAATAACTCAGTATAAAGCTACTACTGAAGATCACTTAAAAACCAGGTATCTAGTGACCGAATTATCTTCCATTCTTTCCCACTGTCATTATGCTAGCTGACATATAGATGCTCATCTACAACTTCTCAGCAATGTTCAAAGGCACTTAACTCCTATTTTTGCTTTTGAAAATCTCCCCCTTAATACATTTCTGGCAGTCCTTCGTTCTCAGCATTTATCACATACCCAGTAATCCCTATCTTCTCCAGCTTATCTGCTGATAAATGTTAGCTCTATATTTCAAAAAATTAATAACCACAGGGACACATTTCCACTTAACAGAAGATCAGGACTGTCTTGGTTTCCCACAGCAACCATCAGGAATCCTAATAGAAAATGGGTCAAATGAAAACATTATATGGCAAAATAGGAGGCAGAAGTATCATAGTCTAATTTCTAGTAGGTTGCTGCACATTTGTTAAGATTGGATGTGTTTTACACACCAATTTCTCTAAATTGTTATAATAAAAATATCACGGTATAGGAATGCTTAACCCATTTGGGAGAGAGCAAATTTAATGTGTCAAAGGAAAGGAGCACGTACTTTCAGTTCTACATGGAATTTTAGTGATGCATTTTCTAAAAACTTATGCACAAATGTAAGTCTGTTTTTCTTGATTGGGACATTGTCATAAGGTTATAAATTTGACAGTTAAAGCAATCTATGGTGAAGGTAACAGCAAAAATATTCATCTGGGAACAACAGGAACTGAATTTCATGCCAGCTTTCTTTACACTGTCTTTGGTTAGTAACATGTTAATACCTGACAATTTTCATTGCCTTTCTTGCTGCTATGTTATTTCATCATGGAATTATTTGGGAGGATCTATGGTACTCTAGAGAGCAACTGTAGAGAAGAACATAGAGGGCAGAGAAGACTTTTTAAGATACTTATGGTCCTTCCTCGAAGACATTCTGTTCTCTGCAAAGGACATGCTAAATATCTTAGTGAATGATGTTCACTGTTGAGAAAGTGTGAAATAAAAATAAATTTAGTACTTGGACAGAATAAATTGGGTACTTGGACAGAAAATAAAGTAGAGCTAAATTTAGAAATACTTTGGTTAATAAATCAAGAGAAAATCCCAAATTTTCAATCAAGTAGCTGAAGCTTGAGAAAATACACAGGTTTAACATTGGAACCCCATTTTGAGTAGGAATTGATAACAATCTATTGAATTCAATTAGGAGAGTAAATGTTCTTCTTGATAAGCTGGCAAATTGAATTTCAGAATGCAGGTGATATCTTTATAAGCCCAGGAAAGCAAAACTCTTCTGTCTGAATAGTATATTGCTTTGGTTTTCATCAAAACCCTTCTGATGGGAGAACACAACCAAATGTCTTCTGCAGAGTATCTGTTTCTGATATGTTAGCTTCTGCAGTCACTGAACTAAACAGTCTGGTGCATCATCAAGGAATGTTTAATGTTATTTTGGTTTTTGTCTTTCTTTTTGTTTTTTGGGGGGGAGGGTTTGTTTTTTAATTTTTTTTTTTAATCTATTTTCTTGTTTTGGTTTTGCTTGTCTGTGGGCCTTTTTTATGGCCAGAAGGCATAACATCCAAATTTTTCATTTTCAGTTATAAGCATTATGAAATAAAGCCAAAGGTGATCTCTTTCTTGTGCTTCTGTTCAAAATTGTTGCAGGAGAAATTTGGCATTGAAATTTTATATTTGTTTATTTTGGTCTTGCTAAATGCTTCCTCCGTCTTCTCTACACTTTTCTGTCCTTTGATGACAAACACTAATTGCTGTCTAAAGAGCTTTTCCTCTTCCCCTTTATCCAGGTCCTGGCTTAAAACCTACTTCCTGCCAAGGTGGGAAAACTTAAAAGCAGTCTGGAGTGAGCAGTCCTCTCTTATGGCACTGAGTAACTTGTCCCACAGGTCACATTCCCCTCCACTACCAGGACCTGCTCAGCCACCATCCCAGCTCCGTAGGAACACTGTTATAGGTGTGAGTGCAGGTGGGTGGGGGAAACCTCTAGCTTCTCACAGACTCTCATCCAAACTCTCATATCCTACATCACAAATGGGAATCTTTCTTCTGATCCATGTCTTACTGGCATATAAACTTGCATTGTCTATGCATAATTTAATATGAAGAGCATGGTATTGTGCTTTTACAGATAAGCAGGAAAGAAATTAAGCAATAGGTACCAGCTTCTGAGCTTATTATCAGCTAATTTTGGAGCAAACTGTGACTAGAACTATGTATCAAGGGAACTTGCATAATAGAATTTACTTTATCTGCATTATAGAGTAAATATCTGTCTTATGACTCCAACCATAATATTTTATATCAAAACAGCTGATGATGCAAGCCTGATTTTACTACTGCTGAGACCTTGCTCTCTGATCTTTCTTCCATTCATTTGAGAAAAGAAATACAATTTCATTCCAAATGTCTCCCCAAAAGCTTTTAAGAGATAAACATCCCCCCCCCCCTTATTCTAATGTAAACTTCAACCCATAAAGGTTTGATACAAGAATGTAAATCTTTCCTCTCCAGAAGTTATCTGCCATGTTTCTTCTTATCCTTTGGATGACTGCAGTAACTTTTATACTATGCTGTCGAGAGTGTAATGTTAAATGCTTCATTAATGATGATTTGTGCCATTGGAAAGTTTAAAATGGGCTGATCCTGGCAAGGGCCTGACATTATTTATTTTTGTTCTTTGTATTAAACTCTGCAAAGAACACTTTAGGAGCAGTTTTGCTTCTACTTGGGGATGCTATAAGCAGTATTTCACATGCCATTGCCTCAGAGGCAGCATTAATCAGGAGAACAATCATAATGGCTGCTTATACTGCTAATAAATATTTGCATTTATTTGCAATAAAACGTGTGCATTTCACTGTGTGAAAGGAACTAGATAAGTAAAGAGATGCTTGTCTGCATTTAGAAATGATGACGATTCCAGAGATTTCCTGCTTGAAGGGTGAAGAAATAATAATTGGTCCTCAAGGACCCAGGCCCTGCAGAGTATGGTATACCAGTGCAGCAGAAAGGAAATATGACTGGAAGCTAGGGTTTGCCCTGGGCGATAGGCTGGGGCTCCCTGGGGGACCTTGCTTCAAAAGAAAACCAGGGATCACACTTAATTTTGGAGGTGGGGAGGGATAGTGAAGATCAAGACATAGGAGGGGATGCCTTGACAGTGTAATATCGTGATGAATTTGGCTCCTGGCTTGGGACCTTGTCCTGGGTTTGGGTGTATCCAGCTGGAGAGTAGCGAGGCATGGGAGCAGGTTGGCCAAGGAAGCTGTTAGTCTTCCATCTCTGGCAGTGTTCAAGGCCAGGCTGGACAGAGCCTTGGATGACATGGTTTAGTGGGAGGTGCCCCTTCCCATGGCAAGGGGGTTGGAACTAGATGATCTTAAGGTCTTTTCCAACCCTAACTATTCTATGATTCTGTGTTACTTGCCTGGAGTGTGAACCAGGAGGCAGACCTCACGCTAAAATAAAGGCAGGATAAAATAATCACAGTGCAAAGATAAATGAAAAAATGACAGACTTTTTAAACATTTGACTGTCTATTTGAATATTAACATTTTCTCTTTCTTTTTCTCTCCACAGTGTATTATAAAATAAGAGGAAACAGAAGCTTATTTGCTAAGCAAAATTCTTTGTACTGAGACCAGCACAGGATGGTATAAAATGCATGTATTTTTGTTGCTTAACTGCAATTTTTGCAAAATGTTGTAAAATCATGAAATTTACTGGAAATAAATCGGGATAAAATATAAATTTTTGTCTATTTGATATATAAATAGATGTTATACTGCAGCTTAACTTTCACGTGACCTCATTTAAGCACCAGGCATAGGGAATGTGAAACAGCAGGTAATTTCATTTGTGTGTTTTAGTTCACTCTGGCTATATTCCTCTTGACAGACTAGGGCTGAAGTATGTACATTAGGAAACTGGAGAGAATTACTTCTGGAGATTCGAGGCTCATGTCTGTGAACTCGAAAATGGCTTCTGGAGGCCAAGAATGTGAACCAGCTGCCTTTCACAGTCAGAAAGGAAAAAAAACAGGTTAAAAGTGCAGTGTCCCCAAAATCAATTTTAGGAGCAATATTAAATAACTTTGCAGGAAAGGGAAAGAAAGGTCAAACACAGTATTAAGAGACTTTGAATTAAATACCCTAGAGAAACTAAATTGTTGATAAAGACTCTTGCTGCCCCTTTACGATTAGTGTTTCTTGGAACTTCGAAGAGACCAGGTTGCCTGTGCAATGTAGAATGTCACTGGAAAAATATTTACTTAATCAGCATGGATTAAAACATATGAATCTTTGCCTGGCTCAACTCAGTTTCAATAATTTTCCAGCATGCATCTGCAGCAGTCTGACACCAGCCTAGCTGGGCCTGTGGTTCATAGTTCAGTCATTCATTGTTTCCCCTGCACTGGAAAATCCAGCTACCTGTTTTATAGAGTGAAGTTCTACAGAAATTACAGTTTCCACAGAACAGAAATAACAGAAATTGAGGGGTCCTCACCAGTTTCAGTAGCCAAACTGCTATTTATTCCAGCATAATTGGAAGAAAACCCACACAAATGGATTAACCACAGAGGAATTATTTACTACAGATTGTCTTTAGTTTTACACTTGATCAACAGGCATAATTTAATCTAGTGGTAGAGAAACAGAGAAAACAAGCTGGTACTTGCTGCAGAGGGAGGAAGTGACCTCGGCAGGAGTCTGGAGGGGGCAAGAAGGAGGGAAGTCCAGCTGGAAGAGCATACCAGTGCTGATGCCCATGAAAGAGATAGATAGAAATTGGTATCTCTCACAGCTAACACACATCTTCTGACAAGGAATAGATTAACTTCTCACTCTCTTTGCAGGACACAGCAACCTTGACATGGTGCTAGTCTGTGGGATGGTATGAAAGGCAATAAAGAAAAGGAATGTGTTCACTCTAATTGTCAAGAAAATAAATTAACAAAAATGTAGCAAAGAAATTTTTGTGAAATAAAGCTTTGCAGCATACCTTAAGAGTTATGGAGGCAGTGCTATTACCAACAAATCCAATAAATCTGAAGTTTTGGTGTGTATATCCAGGATTATGATGACCTCACATCAGCAACAATTTGCCTGCAGTGCTAATAGTGGCAGAATCAATACTCAGAAATTCCCAAAATATTTAAAGCAACACAGATGTCATATGTCTATTCCCAGTTAGCATATGAGATATTAACAAGCTCAAAGATCACTTTAAAGATTTTTATAAGCCTATATACACCCCTTTGACTTTTGACTAACAAAAATCTCTTGTGGATTCATTTTACCCTCCTATTTTCTCCACCTAGAAGTAGCAGTTTGAGAGTCTCATTTCCATTACAGATGCTGTTGGCGAATAAAAGGAGAGTGCCTGTGGAGAAAGCTCTGGATTAGATGTGCTCCCTATGGAGTGCTCAAAAACCATTTCTGATAAAACATGCTATTTGAGGTGTTTTTTCCTTTGTAAGGAATCTTATGCAAAACTGTACTGTAGTTTGGTCACAGTATGTGAAGTCTGCAGTGCCCAACACTTGGTGTACTAAGAAAAGCTACAGCAGTGATGGGTAAAGGCACAGGCACAGAGTATGGGTTCCACTCAGAAAACTGTACAATCACAGATTATCACTTCGAAAAATGGCTAAAGTAAATACTCAGTTTGTGTAAAGTATCTGAGGTTCCATACACAGAGAAAACAGGATGCATGTCCCAAAGAAGGGTAACATTACAGGGAGAGTTAAAGCCTCATCGCCTTAGTCATCAGAGACTCAACTATAAAAAATTAAACCTTTGGAAACCAACTGTCATTAGATCCAGTCCTCATGGCACTAGAATCTAAATAAAACTTCCTGATGTGTATGTGTCAAATGATGTTTTGAGATTAAAGGGTTCTCTCCCTCTTTCTCAGTCTTCCTCCCTGCACCACAGGTAAATACCCTGAAAACTAAAGAAAATGTTTAATCTCAAATACAATCTTTGTTACTTTAGGAAGGACACTGAAAAATATTTCTTTAGAGTCACACAATCTATTTTGTTTTCAATATTTATTTCTTTAACACTATTCAAAGTATTTTATTTTCAGAGTTTCAATCAGAAACTGAAGGTCCACCTGCTTTGTCATGGCTGCTGCAGAGCAGCATGCATAGTAAAACTAGTCTTTTGTCTGTAGTGTCAGTAAAAAAATACACATTTCCTCCCATGGCACAAGATCAGAACTGCTCCTTCTTTCCAAATCCCACCATCCAGAAAATGTGAGGAACACAGCATTACTTCATGTGCAATCTTCAAATTTGTGCAGCACTGGGGATAGTTATAGCTGTTCTGCTATATCTGCCTCCTGTTGTCTGGCGGAGAAGGTGATGTGCTTCAAAACTGGTATGTGACCAGAGAAATAAGACAGAAAACTCTGCCTTTAACTGATATGAAAAAGAGAAGGAAAAGAACAAATAGTGTTGAAGATGTGCTGTTTGAAGTCCCTTCGAAGGCTAGTAATTGAAATAATGAGGCGTTTTAATTCTTGCATTTTTTCAGGTAGCACATCATGGCCTTCTACAGGTAGATGTAAGGGTGCTCTGAAAATGCTCTCATTAGTCTGGGAACTGTGTGGCTACAGGATGTCCACCAGAGTCCTTAAGTGTATAAGCCTGCCTGCTGGAAGGGTCACTGCCACACTGATGGTGCAGGAAGGTGACAGATGCTATAGCTCATGATGAAATGTGGGCAAAGTAACATCATCCATATCTGCAATACTGTGCCTTTTGTCATCTTCATGCAGGCATCAATTATAAATCTTTAAAGTTATGAGGGGTTTCTGTCCTTATCAACAATGCTAAATTACTCCAGGGTCTCATTGCTCTGGAAAAGTGAGAGGAAAACAAGCAGCAAACAGGTAAAACAGAAAAAAAAGGGAAGTAAACATGAAAATGGGAGCAAGGAAGTGTCACCTTCCACTTGAGAGGAAGAACTTGGAGAAAATGAGAAAGGTACGAAAGCATGACATAGCACTAATAGTGGGCAAGTAGATGTTTCCTCATACAAGGAAAAAAAAGGGGGAGGTGACCTATATCTCACAGAGTTGCTTAGAAGGGACAAGGCAATAAAGGAACAAAAAGCAGTGTGCTGTAATGTGGCCTAAATTGGGTATCCTTTTCTTTTGTTGTTTTTTGGTGTGTGTAAGTAAAGGTATTTCTGACTTTTTATTTCATAACCAGGGAATGCCGTGGTTCCCCAGAAAATCCATGCAATATGAGTTTGCCAAGATCAGTGACGACTTTGATGGACTGAAAACTTCTCAGCCACACATTGAAGAAGAGAAGGAAGTTTATTAAAGGAATTTATCTTCCAACTTTTTTACTTAGTCAACATAAATTTGGAGTTTTTTGCCATTTTGAATAAAAAAGCCATATACTGTATGAATCAAACTCATGCTCTCTTTCAAACACTGAGGGCTTTTCTTCTGAAAAATAGCTGCATGTGTGAAGCCCACATACTTTCCCATACTTTGACTGCAGAAATGCAGCAAGCCATATAGACCCAGTATATCAACATGCCACACTCTTGAAATCATAGAATCATAGAATAGTTAGGGTTGGAAAGGACCTTAAGTCCATCTAGTTCCAACCCCCTGCCATGGGCAGGGACACCTCACACTAAACCATGTCAACCAAGGCTCTGTCTAACCTGGCCTTGAACACTGCCAGGGATGGAGCATTCACAACTTCCCTGGGCAACTCATTCCAGTGCATCACCACCCTTACAGTAAAGAATTTCTTTCTTATATCCATTCTAAGCTTTCCCTGTTTAAGTTTGAACCCATTACCCCTTGTCCTGTCACTACAGATCCCTAATGAAGAGTCTGTCCCCAGCATCCCTAGAGGCCCACTTCAGATCCTAGAAAGCTGCTATGAGGTCTCCACAAAGTCTTCTCTTCTCCAGGATGAACAGGCCTAACTTTCTCATCCTATCTTCATACAGGAGGTGCTCCAGTCCCATGATCATCCTCGTGACCCTCCTCTGGACTTGTTCCAACAGTTCCATGTCCTTTTCATGTTGAGGACACCAGAACTGCACACAATACGCCAAGTGAGGTCTGATGAGAGCAGAGTAGAGGGCAGGATCACCTCCCTCGACCTGCTGGTCACCCTCCTTTTGAAGCAGCCCAGCATATGGTTGGCTTTCTGGGCTGCAAGAGCACACTGCAGGTTCATGTTCATTTTCTCATTGTCCAACACCCCCAAGTCCTTCTCCACAGGGCTGCTCTCAATCTCTTCTCTGCCCAACCTGTAGCTATGCCTGGGTTTGCTTCGACCCAGGTGTAGGACCTTGCACTTTTAATGATTAAACTCCATCAGGTTGGCATCAGCCCACCTCACAAGCGTGTCAAGGTCCCTCTGGATGGCATTCCTTCCCTCCAGCATATCAACTGAACCACCCAGCCTGTTGTCATCAGCAAACTTGCTGAGGACGCACTCAATCCCACTGTCCATGTCACCAACAAAGATGTTGAACAAGACCGGTCCCAGCACCGATCGCTGAGGGACACCACTTGTTACTGGCCTCCAACTGGGCATTGAGCCATTGAGCACAACTCTGCGTGTGGCCATCCAGCCAGTTCTTTATCCACCAAGTGGTCCACCTATCAAATTGATGTCTCTCCAACCTAGAGACAAGGATGAGACAGTGTCAAACGCTTTGCACAAGTCCAGGTAGATGACATCAACTGCTCTACCCCTGGCCATCAGTTCTGTAGCCCCATCGTAGACCATGTGTCTACTTTAATATTTTAGTTTGAACCAAGATTGCATTGTTGTCTCCGCTTATTGCACCTCACATCATAGAATTGTCTTGGAGGAAGCAAACTTGTTTCCTTGATGAAAGTGAATTAGATACTGTCCTGGAGTCTATGTAAGGCACTTCAGCTGCTGATGAGCAATTAATCCATAAAGATGGGTAAAGCTAGTCTGGCATGACCCCCCCAAAATGCTTATGGTACTTATGACAGGTGCTCAGCATGAGCTGCTTCCATCAGGAGGTCAGCTCCCATTGGTTTGCATTACTTTACTTACTAACGTAGACATAACTTAAAAGCACCAGCACCCAATGCTCAAGGGAACATCTCTATCCTAGGGGCCTAAATTGCATTTCCCAATTCCCACCTCTGGATGTCCACCCTGGTAATATTTGGACATCACAGTGTGTGAGACCTCAGTGTGCAATGTTGTGGGGATATCTGGTCCCATGGCCAGGGTTTGAAGTGTGGTGTACCTCAGCTGTTATGTGGCTTAGAAAAAACTGAGGAAGCAGGATGGTTGTCTGTATTATGCTAATACAGACCGCATGTGCAGAAGAGTAGCCACAGCTGTTGAGAAATGATGCTGCTATGCTGAGCTGGAGGCACAGAGTATGAGTTATTTGGGGCCAGAAGGCTTGTCTTTATGTAAGAAAGAGATTTATCCTGAGAGTCCAAAGTGCCATTCTGCATGGTTTCTGTTTGACAAATGTAAACCTCTGTGCCTGCTGCTTTTCAGAAGTCACAGCTGCCTTGGATGAATAGGATATCTTTGCTGGAGCTACATTAAACATTCTTATAAAATCTGCTTTAAATTCAAATTAAACAGATAATGCATGGCAAGCCGGAAGTTACTAGTAATGTGTAAAAGAATGTTGTACCTTCTACAAGGCAATTATTAAAATAAGGAAAAAAACACAGCAGGGAATACAGGAAAGGCCCCAGTTTATTTTTATTTTTTTTAATTAATTATATATATATAAAAAAAATCTGCCTTCTCAGATATAAGGCCTCATTCAAACGCCTTTGTTTCTAATGAAAAGAAACCGCCTTGAAAAAACGCATAGTAGTATATGGTTGTGCTTGACAGACAGCTTTGTTAAATGATTTTTCCCTTCAGAGATTTCTCAGTCTTTTTTACACTGTATGCCTGAGCAACATAGCACATACAGAAAGCCATTCCGTTCTGGACACAGAAAAAGAGGTAGAAAAACATATCATCATATAGACATTTGTAATTACTCATAAACATATGTGTATACTTATATCCATTGCCAAATAATCTAAAACATCTGACTTTTGCCATTCTGGTGTGCATACAGCTCAGGAGCATCAGTATCTATATCATTTTCCCCATCTATATTTCTTTCTATGAATGATAAATAATTAGTGGTGCAGCTATAAAGCTTATGTATTTCTAGCCAATGACACCTTCAAGGTCCCTCAGCCGTCTGCTGCTTGACCTTCGTTTAAAAGCACACAGAATGGAAACCTTGAAACCAAGATCAGGAGGATTCATTCTGTCGGAAAAAAGATGCAGCGCAATGGAGAAAAATACACATTTAATTTTAATCTCTATTTTTTTAAAGAGCTTGACTATTACCAGCTCATAAAAATAAATCCTAATGTGCAGACTGTCTTTCACAGAAGTAGCATTCATTTTAATACTTCAGTTAAATGTGGATTGGATAACATTGTAGCTCGAATAACTATAGCAATGTTTACATTATTTCTCCCTTTAGACACTGCAGCAGAAGAACACCTGTGGAAGTAACATAACAAAGGGCTATGGCCTTAAGACAAGTCTTCTGAATGAAATATTCCTGACTTCATAAAAATACAGTAAGAAACATTTTATTTCATAGTATTTGGATGGATAGGTTATAAGGCTGCAGTTTAGACAGATGATGTACAGTCAGGTGACCTTAAAGATACTGCTTTTGTCTTAAAATACTTTTCAGTGTTATATTAAGCCAGCTAGTCTTAGGTAGGAGTTAAAAGGCTTCTTGCTTTCTGAAAGTAAATGAGAACAATATCATGGCAAAGTGGGGAACAGAATTTGAGATCAAGTCATATAACATCTTTGTGTGTCCATATGAGATGGACAAAACCATGCCTGGTGCTCCAGCTGCACTTCCCCACGGAAAATGATCACTGAATAGAAGTCTGTCTCAGATCTTCCCGTTAGGATGGCTGCTCACCCCTGCACTATTTGGTGCCTTTACTGGAAAGAAAATATAACCCTTTGCTGATACTGGTTGTCAATGTCACAAAGATGAAAGTGGTGCTTAAATAATAAAAAGAGGCAGATCACTCGTACAAAGCTGACTGTATTGCTTAACCTGCTCTTGACCAAAGAAGGAACGTCTTAATACTCCTAGAGCACGAGAACAATGAATATAGAACAGTGTTAATGAAACTGTCCTGGAAAGCAGCAATACTTATAAGAATGAACTTAGAATAATGGGGGAAATGACTAGCATTATATTTCAATGTACATACTAAAAGAGTGAGAAAAAGATACTTATAATAAATTGCATCTATAGGAACAATACTGGAAGGCATTGTACATATCCAAAGTCTGTTCTTCATGGGTATATGTGGAGGTGGTTTTTCAAGACAGGAGGGTCTTGAAGACCTTTCTAATTATTTGGGTAATTTAACAAATCATAACGTGAGCATCTGATTTTTGGAGGCACATGAAAATTAACTACATTCCACAAACAGTTGAAGACTCAATAGAGCAATAATTATTGATGCTACTTTAACAAAGCAAATGATGGCTTACAAATTGAAAAATGGGTGTAATTGATAGCTATGACAATTCAATCTTTCTGTCATGCCACAAGCATTTTCTGCAACAGAAAAGGCTTTTCCTTCATTTCACATGGGTAATCATTGTAGTATCTGGTGACGCTTCCAGACAAGCTTCCAGAGGTTTATTCATCGCTCATTAAAATATCACACCATTCTCTTTTCTGTAAGGGACATCTTTATAGACCTCTAATTACCAGTGTAGTCTCCCTCCAAAACCTTTCTCAGTTCTTCCATTTTCGGTTCTTCCAGTTCAATGTTAGTCTGATGACAGCCTTTAGTCCTATAATTCAGTCCAATACTTGCAATGCAAAAATTGCCTGGTGTTTCATGTTTTCTTCTGATGTTTACAGGCATTATCATGTCATGGCTGGTCATTTAGTTCTGCAGAGAAAAAAATCTTTACTTTTATTAGGGAAAAAGCATTTGCCTTTTTTTTAGGAGAACAGAAACTTTATTTCTTCTTATTGTTAGGGATCACTGTCATCAGGTATAACCAGAGAGTCTTTGTCATACCTATTTTAGTAAGCCATTTTTAATCATTGTTGCTAATCCTGCATGCACATATATAACATACATTTGCACCCATACCTGGATATTTCTGAAGCTCAGAAAAGTTTCATAGTAAAGCTAAGTAAGATTTAGGAAAGAACGTGCTTAATTTATTCTAGGAATATGGTTATGTCTAGTTGATTTGGAGGCTTGTATTTTTGCTGGTCTACAAAGCATTTCTTATTCTTTCTTTCTGTTTTCTTTATAAATTGAAATTTTCTGTGGGAAAAAGTGCAGATAATAGTGAAAGCTTTTAGCATAAAATGCTGATAACAAGAAGAATGAGAAGAGAAGCAAGACAAATAAGACAATAAAGACACTGGAAAAAAGGCAGAAAAAAAATAATCCTGGAAATCTGCACACAGGCCTGGGAGTATGTTATTGAATCTGTATTCAATGTAATTTTATCCATTGCACCTAACGACACTGATGAATGCAGGCAGAGATAGGGAATGTTTCTATGAATTGGTATGCTTACTCTCTCTTCTATTTCTTTTTATTGTTCACCGCTTTAATTTAACTTTTATTTAAGACCACTTTTTCTATAAAAATATAAATGCCCTATAGCATGGTTTTGAAGGCAAAATAAGCTCCTAACCTGAGAGATGAGTAAGAGCAGCCTCAGGTCTTTTCATCAAAGCATCCTAAGAAATGGTGCATTGCAGACTTCAGCTAAGATAGTGCAGATAAAGGGAAAGTCAATTGATGGCAGGAAGAAGAGAACAGGATCAACAGTTTTAATAAACTAGACTTCTAAATTATTGCACGGGATTCACAGCTCACAGTTTTAGGAAAAAGTTAAAGCAAGAGACCTTGTTACACAAGAGCGATGGGAAATTCACTGCTGTTTAAAAATCTTCTGACCTACGTTAGGTTGTTGGGTCAAAGCCTGGGGACCAGCCTCCTCCCCGGTGGTTGCTGGCATGCTTGTTAGGATATGTCATTACTTCTGCCTCTACTGAAGCACTATAAATTAGCTAGTACATGATGTAATTCACCCTTTAAAACAATAAAATCAGGTATAAATAATTTTTTGTTTGTTTTATATGAACTGGCCTTCACAGGCTTGTGCATTTGGCAAAACCTTTGTTTTATGTTTTGGGTTTAGAGTGCTTCTTTTAGCTGCTTAATCATAAGTAGGAATTTCCACTTTAGAAGCTGCTTATGTTGTTTTTGAAGAACTATTTATGAACAGGGCAGGTGTCAACTTCCTGTCTTTTGAAGTGGTATACTGCGGGGAATCTGTTTCAGGTTTGAATTTACCTGCAGCTCTTGTAGGCAAACACAAAGCACTACTCTATAAATAAAGAGAACTCTATAAATAAAGAGAAAGAAACCAACCGTTTATACACTCCAAAATGTATACTGACCACTGTGAAATAAGAAATGGACTTCAGAATATTCAAATACATAGGAGGCACTGTCTTTATTCAGTTCCTGTATCAATTTAGAGCTCAGGAGAACATTCTCAAAAAGTCTGATGCAGAAGGAAAAACCCAATACCTTTAATTTTCCAAGTAACAGCTGACAGTTTCATTTTACTGACATCTTCTAGGTTATAATTTGGTATAGGCTGTTTTTTCTTTTTTTAATAACTGTCTATAAAAAGCTCTACATTATGGTGAAACAAGATAAGACTTCATCTTTGGCTTTGTTCCAGACCTTAAGCCAGAGTTGATTTTATTTTAATATGCATGATTTATCATTAAATTGATGCATTAAAACTACTGTTTAAACATTAATTAATATTAACTTTGCTTCCAAAATGATACAGTCTATGTAATACCTGAGCATATGGAGCAGGGCATGAGATTCATACTTACCAGCTGAGTTAAAGCCATTCAGCGAATTAGACTTCAAGCATTTAGAAATTTTTTAAGAAATTAACTGCTGAAATCTAGACTTCCCAATCAATATGTATATAGGGACCTTGCCACACTTCTTTACTGATAGTGCAACTGTGTTGAAATTGTAATGGCAGCTGAGTTAGAAACTGCATGGAGGATGGCTGAAAGCTATGGACTGGGCTTATTGCGGAGAAGATTCCCCTTTCCTCCTTCTCTTGGCTTGGCTCATGCTGACATCTCTGCTGGTCCCTGCCAGGCAGCTCCTGAGACTCCAACATGTGGGTTGTACTGTGGAGCCCTTACACTGCTGAAGAGCTTTATTGGTTGCATCCTCTGTAAACCTTACAGCTCAGTAGGACATGCCTCTGGACATCCCTGGCCATGAAACAATACCAATTCCGTGTCCAAAGCTGCTGTGTATAACAGCCCAAGAAAGAGCCAGCATTACAGAGCTTCCAAGACCTCACTCTGCTGTCTCAATGCTTACCTCCAACCAGGTAATAAAGTGTCCTGAGACCTGAGAATCCATAGTTAACCATATAATTACATTTGTGCTGTATTTATACAATCATCATGTCACTTTGAACAGTCTGTTTTCAGGAGATGACTGCCTTGCTTCTCAGACTAAAATCCCTATTCCCTCAGCCTTGTGACTCATAATACACCTTTAGTCATATTTTAACCTTCAGCACTGTACATTCTGTCACATCTTATTGCTTAATACATGCTGTTGAGTACAGCAACATCACACCACCAGATAAACCTCTTTATTATTTAGGGATTTCTGTACAAAAAACAAGTTCACTTGCCTGGTTTTTAATGAGAGTTCCCCTTAATTTGAACGCTTAGTATGAATGTTCCCCTTTAATATGAATGTTGTATGCACGCCCTTGACATACTTGCTAGATAACAATAACAATAATGTCTGTATACACAAAAGTAAAGTAGGGTTTTTTTTTTCCATATTAAAGAAAACATGCTGGTTGACGAAATTTCATCTTATTAGATCTAATAATTCTTTTTTCAAAGTCAATTTAGCTATAAAACTCAATAGTTTCAGGAATGTTTCAGGAATTACTTTAATCTTGTTAACATTCAGAGACACCTACCTACCTTTTATGCATTTTTATATGGAATATATATAAAGATAGATTATGGTGAAATAATGATAGCTGTGGGAAGGTAAAGGAGCCCTGAAATGCAGTTGGCATTTCAGATGTGCCAATAGGTTAGTCTAAGGCTTTACAAACCACATAGCTTTACAAAGCCATATTCTATGGCAATCAAAAGTCCTATGCTATTTCAAAAAAGAGAAAATACTGAGAATTATCATATGGAGTTGATATTCCTTACCAGTAAATCATCACATTAATAAAAACATCATGAAAATTTACCTTATATAATCTTTAAAAGCACTTCCCCCCCCCCCCCAATTTGTCTTCTGATTGGTTTCACCCTTTGAAAGGAGCCTACTAGTTTTCAGAAGGCTATAAAATCCCAGGACCACTATTCAGACTCTATCATGTACAGGAAATAAGGACTTCACAGATTATTACTCAGCAAGATCTCCATTTTCTTCTCTGTTCTCTGGCATATGAGGAACTGTGATTTTCATTACCAGCAGGCCAAGATGTCTCTCTGGCCAGGATGCAGGGATGATCCATTCCCAGCTTTTTCTTGGAGATCTTGTTTTCCCATGTATCATGATCTATCTTTTAATTTGTGACCAACCCAGTGCTGTCAAGAATCTTCTAGCTCCCACTGGCTTTTTCATGCCAGCATCTGCAGTTCACTATCCCTGGCAAGTCCTGCCCATCACTGCTAATTCCCTTTCCTGCACAGCTTTGCAATGAATGCCTCTAAATTCATCTGACCTCCCATTTGACTTTCATGTGGTCACCAAGTGGGTTTTTTTTATCCATATCCTAGTGAGAGACAATGAAAGACTGAGTGGAGTACTAGCAAACACAGACTTTTCTCTGCAACTGCAGCCAAGGAAAAGCATCATTAAATACTCTAGCCTTTGCTTCATTGGTAAGTAGTACTTGTTATGACCTTATTTTCCTACCACAAAAACCAGGAATGAGAGCTTATACAAACCTCTATAGAAGTCGACTGTGGTGTGGGACACAGATCACACTGCTGCTCCTTGGGTTACCAGGCAGACATAGCTCCCTCAGCTGCATTTTTTTTCATGGGGTCTCCTGCAAGTTCAAATGTGAGAATTCAGAGGAATATGGTGATGGAGACAAGGAATTAATTTCCTGCTAACTCAGACAGTTGTGTCTTCGCTTGAACCACAGCCATTAAAGTGAAAACCCAGAGGCTGACAAACAGTGCTCCTTCCCTTTTAGCATGGGCTACAGCATGATTACATATGCCTAAACTGAGTTACTACAACCTTCTTAGTAGCCCTTCAATTAATCAGAAGATTTGCAAATAGCTTTCTTAGCTTTGAACTGCTTGCTTTTATCCTTCTCCTGCTGTTTTGATGGATTGCCCAGACAGAATAAGAAAGTGAGAAGACAAATACTATCATAGGTGGGAAAGTAACAAGTTTGCAGTACAGAAAATGCATGTCCTCCAGTGCTGCAGTCTAAGTATTAATTTAGGTACTCTTAATTCTGGGAAAGAATAAAAGGATGTCACCTTTCATCCAAACTACTGGACTCTCTCAATACTGCTCGCTCGTGGTGCTCTGGTGTGCACAGGGGACAGTGTCAGTGTGTGGACTGTATTTCCTTCAGCTGAAACCAGAACCAAAGGAGTCACCCAGGAGCACACCCACTGATGGGCATTAATGGGCTCAGTTAGTCTAAAGAAAGCATGCTCTGCCCTCAGAGTGTGAATGCCAAATCTAGAGCTGTAATGGTTCCACTCTATGGATCAGTTCCTATTGCCCTATTTGACTTGTTATATGGCTGTAAGTAGACATAGCAATTTTGAATCATTCAAGGTTCAGACAGAGTAAGCAGTTCTTATTTATGCTGCAATAGAGCTGTCATGCTGCTTAGGTGTGTTTATACATAGCATGAATATATACAGGCACCTCAGGCTAGAGCTGCTTCTATCAAAGACAGACTTTTGTAAGACAAAAAAATATCCCAACCCAAAGAGGAAAGTCAGCATTCCTACATGGGGAAAGCAAATCTACTTTTCTTTGCACGTATGAAAGCCAACAGCAATATTTTCAGTAAGACAGAAGGACCTGTGTTATTTTCTAGGTGTGTCCAAAGATTGCATATAGCAACCAACAAAAAGTTCACATCGTTATGTGAGATCTGAAGCAGGATGGGATCATATTCTAGCAAACAGAAAGTCAGAGGGAGGATCTAGAGCTCTAGAACTATACCAAGTGCAGAGAAACTAAGTATGCCACTGAAAGTTGCGGGAGGGAGGCGCTGGCAAGAACGACTCGATGCGAGTTATCAAGCAAAGCCCAACTTTATTGTGCAAGCGCTCGGTTTATATACAGAATTATTGCCAAGTTGGCAGTTCTTAATTGGCTACCCAGTTATCACACATT
>JANRGW010035703.1:9552-26489 GCA_024733675.1 Psilopsiagon aymara
CTTCAGTGAGTGCTTGCGCCCAGACACCACACCACCCCCCCCCCCCCGCCATGTGCTGGGCTGACACCTCCAGAGAGTGAGCAGCAGGTCGAGGGATGGGATTCTTCCCCTCTGCTGCACTCTGGGGAGACCCCCCACTACAGTCCTGATCCAGCTCTGGGGCAACAGCACAAGAGGGTCTTGGAGCTGCTGGAGTGAGTCTAGAGCAGGCCATAGAGATGCTGCAAGGGCTGGAGCAGCTCTGCTCTGGAGCCAGGCTGAGAGTGAGGGGCTGGGGCAGCATGGACAAGAGAAGGCTCCTGAAGGGGAGACCTGAGAGCAGCTCCAGTGCCTGAAGGGGCTGCAGGAAACCCAGAGAGGGGCTTTGGACAAGGGATGGAGGGACAGGACAGGGGAATGGCTTTAACCTGCCAGAGCTCTGAGGCAGAAGCTCTTCCCTGTGAGGGTGCTGAGGTGCTGGTACAGGGTGCCTAGAGAAGCTGTAGCTCTCACCCCTGTCAGAGTTGAACAGGGCTTAGAGAAATCTGGTCTGGTAGGAGGTGTCTCTGCCCATCTGGGAGTTGGAACTGGATTTACTTTAAGATCCCTTCTAGCCCAAACCATTCTGTGAGTCTGTAATTCTATGAACATGCTTGCTGCCATTTTCTGGGTGTTTTCTCAGTGTGCCACGCACTGATTTTAGCTGACAGAACCAGCATTTCAAGCGCCATCCATATTTTGCCCTGTGAATTTACACAGTGGCATATGACAAGCAGTTACTAAGATCCACAATATTCAAGAATACTTTCACAACACTGTGGAGCAATTGGAGAATGTAGGAACGAAAATCCATCAGCTATGACAGACTTTGCTCCATGCATCACCGTCATGAGCAAGTTGGAATGATGGTCTCAATTTTAAAGTGTGCTTTTTCTCTGTAGCTACCTACTTTTGCTTCCCAGGCAAAAACCTGTCAGGAGCTTGTTGCTTTTTTGTCTTTAAGCCTCTGAACTCAGATAATGTTTTGGTTTAATGAAGGTAACTCTGCTGAAAACGCTGACAAAAGAAAAATACTCGTTCAACTGCGGCCGCTGGCTAGATATAAATGAAGACGACAATGAGATCGTGCGGGAGCTCCCTGCGGAGGGATCTCTAGTGACTGAAGTCATGCCAGGTGAGAGCTATAGGCTCTGTTTAGGGGTTCACTTAGGACCTGAATAGAAAGAAACCCTCTTTGTGTAAGGGATGCATAAACATACCGAAGCAATTCAATTAGCTTTTCTTTCTGGCACTTTCTCTCTGCAGTATTTTCTGAGAGCATCATTAGCTTCATGAAGCCTTAGAAATCCCAAGATCTTGTTCTGAGCAGATTTCTTTGTGATGGGAGAGGGGAGACGTCTGGCTGCATTACAATAATTTCCAGAGCTTTACTTTTCTTTTTCCAAACTTGGATTTTTTTTCTCATTCTTCCTTAATTAGTGGAATATGAAGATTAAGGGATGTCCATGGAAAGCTCACTTGGTTGAAAGGCAAAAAATTCAACAACCACTTTTGGGCTTTAAAGTTTAATTTAATTATATGCACAGTTAAGCAGTTATATGTATAAATGTATGGGAAGTTAAGCAGAAGACTTGTGTGAGAGCACAGACACCATTCAGTGCGTGTAAGCAATCTGATCTATTCATTTGGTTAACTGTGCTTGAACTAGAGATTTAATTAAGGAAAGCTGCATAACTTTGAGCTGGCTTCCTGAAGTGGCCACTTCAGTCTTGACCTTGCGTCACAAGAATTAAATGTACTTGAAAGGGGACTTTTGGAGAGCAGCATATCTCAAGGTGGATGCTGGGATTTCTCTTATTTCCACCAAAGCAGCCTGTGGGGCTCCACACTCTGTAGACCACGAGTCCCCTGTTTGGTGAAGTTTCCAGTGAACTCAGTGATCTGCATGCAGCTGAGCAGTTCCTCAGAAGAGGAAGAGTAATTGTAATTGCAGATGTTATTAAAATGTAAATAAAGCTGGGTTTGAAATGTATTTTTAATCAGCTGTGGAGAGGACTGCTTGAGTTCAAAACCAGGCACTTCCCCTTGAGTAGCAATAGTGCTGAGCATGGATGAGATGCAGCACCCGTGTGTTGGTTTCTGGGGGAGGCTGGCAGTATTCCTTCTTGTTGCCTCCTGGTGCTGGAGAATAAGGTTTCTATCTTGAAGGCTGGTTTCTGAGCTGGTTCTTCCTTGTGAAATTTCTCATGGAAATCCTTCACCCAGTGGGCTGAAGGGGAAGAGATGAAGGCAGGGCAGGGAGAGGAAGCTGGCAACTCAAAATCTACCCATCAAAATCCGTAATAATGGTCTCAGAGGTCATAAGCATGCAAGACGCAATCTGACCTCCTGCACTATGCAGGTCCCAAGGAGATGGGGGCAACTGAGCTTGTCTTCCCCCATAAAGCCAACATGAAGAGCCTGTTCCTCAGGTCCCAGAGTGCTCAGAACTTTTTAATTCTTTCTTTCTCCCTGCCTTGCCTTTGGGTGCTGAAAATGATATTTTCAAAGAACATGTTGTTACGAGGTCCCCCATGTCAAAGATCAACTTGGGAAGGCAGGAGGGGATGTAGGAGAGGTGAGGCCCTGAGAAGGCAATGCACGCCAATTCATGAGGTTTTACCTGAAGGGGATGGCATTTTTGTGTCCTGTAGAGGGGGTTTATGGTTTTTCTTGGCATTTCAGGCCTTACTATCTCGGCTATTTTTCTTTTCCTACTGGTCCCATCCCTGGCAGTGTTCAAGGCCAGGGTGGAAGGGGCTTGAAGCAACCTGGTCTATTGGAAGGTGTCCCCACCTATGGCAGGGAATTGGAACTGGCTGAGCTTTAATGTCCCTTCCAACCTAAACCATTCTGTGATTATATAATAACATGGAAATGTTATAGTAAATACATCATCAGAAGTACCAACTGGAAGTACAAGCATTTAAAATAAATTGGAATTCAGTGAAAAAAGCAGTAAATTTAAATGGCAATTAATTATGTTGCTGAAACTGTTTTATTAATCTATGTCTCCACAGTGATAAAGTACCGGGTGACGGTTTGCACTGGGATGGTAAGTGGGAGTGGCACGGATGCCAATGTCTTCGTGTGCCTCATCGGTGACCAAGGAGATACAGGAGACCGTGTTCTCTACAACTGCATCAACACCGTCAATAAGTTTGAAAAGGGCAATGTAAGTTCACACAGCAGCTCCTTAAGATGGGTTTTCAAGTGTGTGACTGTTGGTAAATTCTCTTTTTTGAGGTATGTGTTTGTAAGCTTGGTTAATTTCGGTGCCAGTTTGGGCTAGAACAAAAAGGAGAATAAATTGTGTCCACAGAGCATCAGAACAGGTTGCAGTTGGAGGGAGGTTCAGGTCAGGGACAGTGTGTCATTGCTTGACATCAACATTTTCCTAAGAGTCTCCTGATTTGCTCCCCAGCTAAATCCTGACTGTTGACAATGCATCTTCAGCTCAGAGAAGGCTTACAGAAAATCTGTGCATCTTCCAAGAACCAGCGTGAACCTTTCACCCCTCATCTAATATGGCAAAAAATCTGTCTCCCAGGGCAAAGCAAGAAAAAGCATCTTATTTAATGTGAAAATTAGGACCAAAAGCCTAATCTATTTCCTTTCTATTTCCTCCAGTCTTCCCTCAACCATGATGAACTCAGTTTTTGTGTGTTATTTTCAATCTGCTTTTCAATGTGTTTTTCTATGACCGAGTCCTGAATGAAGGGGGTGGAAATGGCCTGGAGTGTAGACAGAGATTCTTGGAAAGCTGGAGATAGGAAAAGGTCAAATTGTAGTTAAAGCCCTTGTCGCATTAACAGTATTAACAAGTATATAGTATGCTGATCTGATCTATGGGGTCAACCTACTTTATGTGAAGCCAGATTTGGATCAATATGGTCCAACTTTGACAGGTAAAATGTAATCTGTATCTCCTGCAGAGGATTATAAGAATCTGATTTCACAACTCTGCAGATTTCATCTTTTTTGTCATTATTCGATTTAAGATTTTGAGTGGAAAGAAAATGAGGATATTGGAATGGAAAAATGGAAAGAAAAGGAAGTCATGTTTTCAATATTGACTGTTGAATTCAGGCTTCTGAAATATGCATTAACACATTGGATTTGCCTTTGAGTATCCAGAATTTCCAATTCTTCACTAAAATCACTGAGTTTTTAGACTTTGAAAGAGCTTTCATCGTGGTTTTCTTGTGCCTGTAAGAAACATAGTCTGTAAATTCACTGTTTCTAAATGACATACAGGTTTGCAGACATGGACATTGAAACATCATATTTTTTCCTATGCTGTTACATTCATTTTTTTATTTTTAAAAAGTAGGTCCAAGTTATAAAGGACAGCATTTTGTTATTTGGCAAAATCTTGTTTTGTCAAAATGATAGAAAAATTAGTCATGTTTTGGTGATGATTTAAACACTGTTTCAATGAAGTCCCAAAGAAGGTGCTTGGTTCTTGGAAGATAAAAGATATTTTAAAGACAGATAATAACTATTTTATTTTTACTCCAAAAATGAGTTATAGGGTAACTTGCGCGAAAGGGAAAAATTGAAAAAATAAAAATAATTTTGGAAAGTGATTACTATGATTAAGAGTATCCAAGTGATATAAACCAAACTGGAACTGGCTACTGGAAAACTGCTGTCTTGGCGTGAGGAGTCGACAGCTGGTGAATGACCTGGAAGCTGTTTAAGGATTGAACCTGAGAAACTTAGAGCTTATAAGTTCAAGAGACTGAATGAATATATCTACACTGATTAACTCAGATACCCTGTTGAAAAGAAATGTAGCTAAGTCAGTGCAGTCTCTAATCTACAGCCACTTAAGCCACTGGCACCTTGATTAGTAATTTGACTTGAAAAGGTGTATATAAGGTAAAATTTAAAGATGTCTCTAAATTAGGCATTTGCCCTGCTGTTGTTCCAGTTACTTATTCATTAGTTTTTATCAGCAATTAATAAGGAAGTTGAACAGCAGGCCTACGGAATTAGACTTCATTGACTAAAACTGACTCAGTGAGGTTCTGATACCTTATATCCCCAATTCAGCAGTTTTGACTGTGAAAGTAGCACTTGTTCAGGTATGTAAGCCCATCACTGTCACTTACAAAGTGGTAATCAGTATAGTCTTTTTTATTTTAAAGGTTAGTTTGGGTTTCTGAGTGATGGAAAAATGATGACTCTTTTAATAAATTTAAATATTGAAATGAATATTGCCATGCCACCACACCTTCTGGGAGCTAATTGGATCTATGTTACCACCACATGTGCTTCATGGGCTTTCAGGAGATGAAGAACAAATGAATGGCAGTATCTTAACTAGTAGGGCATCTCAGCCAGATGGTAATCACAGCAGTCACATATCTCTGTTGGACTATATGCTTCAGATACTCTGTGTGCTTGGACACAGTATTTGCTATAAGTGTGTGTTTCTGTACATGTACCATAGATACCTGTCTGCCTGATTCCCAGAGGAGTAACTTGCTCTTTTAATGCATCTTCCATCAGCCACTGGAAACTACTACTCCTAGTATACTCTTGAGTAACAGAAGTCTGATCGTGATGGACCATCTTTTGGGTTAATCTTTAGGTTGGTGATTTGAGGTCTTTTCCAGGAAAAAAAAAAAAAAAAACAAAAAAACAAAAACCAACAACACAACAAAACTAACATAAAATTCATGTGGACATTAATTTTTGGATATTAAGCGTGTTTTGCTGGGTTAGGTTCACACCAAACTCTGACACAACCAAACACAGTTCATGGAGCAGCTGGAAATACCCCTATGCAGCCATGCCAAATTCTTACATGCCAAGAAATCGCTGGGGTTAAATTGAGCTCACTAGTCCATAATTTAAGGTGGAATAATATCCTTAAACTGTACCTCTAAATACCTCTGTGGATTTGTTCTGAAGTGACTGTCCTGGATTTCCCAGAAAGCTGGTATGTGAGCAGGGGTTTAAAGTTGAATTTCTGGCCCCACTGTATGAACTTCTTAATAATCAAATTACTTATCTTTTTTACAGTTATGGAGGGCATGCAGTGATGTGGGAGATTCAAAATGCTGGCAGATCATATATTTGTAAATCTGATGTTATATATCTAGCACAAATATTTGAGCTTTCATTCTTTGGTTTATTAATTCATACTTTCTCCTTTGTCTTACGAAGAATTGTCTTGTGGAATGCTGATGATGTTGGTTTGATTGCAATAATATATTTGGCTGGTTTGTTTGTTTTTAAGGAGAAATATTGCCTTACCTTTTCTCTTCTCCTTCTCAAAGGCTGATGAATTCTTCGTTGAAGCAGTAACACTGAAGCAGGTGAGGAGGGTGAGGATAGGGCATGACGGCAAAGGAGGAAGCAGTGGCTGGTACCTTGCCAAAGTGATAGTGAGGGAAGAAGGACAGCCAGAAAGTGAGGCTGTGGAATTCCCCTGCCACAGGTACTGGAAACAAAGCTTGCAAATTGTGCCTCCATCTATGCATTTGCAAGACTTTGAAGAGCCTAGCTGTCGTTCCAGGACTGGAATCTTCTGAGCATAGCTTAATCCTTTTTATTTATTCATTCATTTATTTTTGCTAAGCCTGAAAGCAAAGAGTGTGGACTGGCAGGTTTAAGATATGGCTAACTCCCCTTACCAAAGGAACTGCAATCTGAATTGTGAACTTCTCAGCAATTAGCTCAATAATACAATACTGCAATTGTCTGCTGCAGAAACACTCTCTGCAATCCACTACATTCTGCTAGTTTTATTGCATGTGTGTGATGAGTTTCTGGTTCCTCACATGCACATCCCATCTTTCCCAGGGCAATGGGATGTTATTTTTGTGTTGAGAGAATGCAGAATTTTTGTGCTGCTGTCTTTAGTGCTCCTTGCATGAAAGAAAAGGCATATCATGCAGACAGAGATAGTGGTAGAGCAGAGAGCTCTAACTTACCCCTATGGATGGGTTATAAATGCATTCTTCTCTTTTCTAGACAACCAAGTAGCCAAAAGAAATGTTTTGCACTGAGGGTGCCCATGGGGAATGAGATGCACTGTCTGTTCTGGAACTAATGAGGGCCTGCCTCAACACTGCAGCACAAATAGAGAGAAAATGGTGGAAAGAAAAAAGACTAAATTCAGCATAGTTCAGTTTCATGTAAACTGCCACTTGACCTCTCAGGTTGTCCATTCTGTAGGATGGAAGTTCATTTTGTTCCACTTAGCTACATCAAGTACCTGCTCTAAGAAGTTATCTCCTGGGGAACAAGGAGAATTGCAAAATGCAGTTATTTTTAAATTGCAAAGGTAAAACCTCTAAGCTGGTTACCTGTCTCTTTTCTTGGAAGTACTCTGCTGTAATGAGGGGATTCAACCAAATACAAAACAGGAGCCAGCCCCAGCCTCTCTGCACTGCTAAAGCCACATCTCATTAGAGAGCAAACTCACTGGGCAGACAGCGCAGAGCGGCAGATGCAATGTCATCTTGGTTGTGAAAAGCAAGCCAGTCTCTCCCTTTTCAGCGAGCAGACAACCATGTTGTCATTGCTGCCTTTTGATACATATTTAACAACCATATGTTTTACTGAGTTAAGCAAGCAAGCTAGACAGGTTTTTACTTGGACATGAAGTGTCCATGTGAACAGCTGTTTTGCTCAGACTCCTCAGAGACACCTCTGTGTCAAGCTGCACTATGCAGCTGGCTCATTTTAAATATTTCCTTTTGCATTACCTCCTTACCTGACTGTTTAGCTGGGCATCTTGCCTTAGCTTGGAGTGATAGCCCCCTTCTCCTTAGCTTTATAGCTGTGCATCAGAGTCTACAGGGCATTTCTCTCAGGTGAGGGACTGAGAAAGGAGAGAGGAAGGAAGAAAACCCAAGACTTTATCCCCAAACTATTACTGGGGTGCATTCAGGCTTCAAGGCACAAAAGATGGAATTCCACTCTTCTTACCTTTCTAAATGTCTCTTTTTCCAAGTGATATCTGTGTTGTTCGTGCAGCTTTAGTTGCTGTCCTTGTGCCAGCATTATCTCTTCCTCTCAGATTGAGAAGGTAACATGACTGATCACCTCCAAACACAGGGACATCTGCTCCCTCTCATTATCTTTGGTGCCTGTGTCTCTTGAGAGATGGGGGCATCATCGCAGTATACGGGTGTCGTCATGGAGTCTGGAAATATCTGAGGGCAAAGGTGCTCACCCACTGCATCCTCTATGTGATGGATAGAAAACTCCATGACCTGCAGCATTTGGATGTTCCCCTCCAGTCCTGTAGGCCATGGACAGCTTATGTCCTCTCTGCTTTGGCACCTGCTCCTAGAGTTCTCCTTCACCTGCCGCTTCAGAGCCAAGATACTGAAGACTTAGCCAAGGAGAGCCAATGAGAGTGAGGTTAATTAGAGACTCCACCTGGGGAACACCAGGGAAGCTTCTGTTTCTGCTTGGGTATTCTGAGGCCAGCCAGTATACATGCTGATGTTCTCATTGCTGTAATATCCAAGATCTGATTAACTTTGACTCTTCTACACAGCATAATTGCATGGTCTGGAGATAACAAGTTCTGCTGCTGCATGGTTACTGAAAGATACTTTGTTGACTTTTTGCTGCATAGCTGTCATTGTGGGACAGATAGAGGACAAAATGCTTTCCAGCAGAAACATATCTCAATGATGCAGAATGCTTCACAGGCTTCTTACTTCTACAAAAACTACGTTGTACTAGCATATAGGGAATGGATAGCAGAGCAAAGAGCTGGCTAACCAGCTTCTGCTCTAATTAATGCCTGTAGGGTATCCTTATAGATCTTCACTGCATATAGATCGTTGAAGCCTCTGCTCTTGTTATTTACCTATTCATATACTTGGTTGCATTTTGTCTTTTAATTTGGAAGCTTTTTTTATGACTCTATAGGAACATCTATTACCTAGTAGTCACAAGGGCCCTATGAGAAGAGCTGTCTTTGTTGTACAAGGGAGCCAGCATGGATAAGGGAAGCAAAGTGAATTAATTGTGAGTTTGTGCCACATTCAGGAACAGCATCAAGAAATAATGACTTCCAGGCCTATGCTTTCAACTCTAAAAACTCAAGTTGGCTGTAAAGGGAATGGTTTGTAGCTCTTCTTAGTGATTTTTAAAGCAGTCATTGATTTGTGCTTTCAAGAAATAAATACAAGTAATTTCTCCAAACATTATTTGCAGAATTACTAGTATATCACTTGGATGCATTGCAGTGTTATTCCTCCCTTATGACTCCATAACTTTATGCTATCTATGCTTTTAGGGAGTGAACACTGAATCATTCAGTGGCACAGCTAAACAATTAATACTTTTTAATACCTGCTGTGGTTTAGGTATTGTGATCATGAATGCAGCTAGCAAGTTAAAAATGAACGAGTTTCTGTTTTGCCCCAGAACTGAAGACAAAATTTTTGAAGCTCAGAACTGAGTTCTTCAGATTTCATTTTCTCCTCAAGGCTCTGTGGAAGTCCAGGAATGGACTAGCTGACATTCTCTAAAACAGCCTATTTTCAACAATATTTCTATCCCAGACAGAAATGAATTTTCAATCAGGCAAAGTCAAGAGTCTGTGATAGGATAGAATTTAACGTGCTATAAATCATTACAGCTCCTCTGAAATCTTCAGTGGTACTTCATTACATTTTCTTCTAAGTGTATGGGCTGCACCATCCTATTTTTTCTCCAGCACAAGCATAAGAGAACACCGTTAATTCTCTGAAGACCAACAGACAGACCATGAATAGGATGATGCACTAGGAGACTTCTGTGAAAGAACATTTATTCAATCAAACGCCAAAAGTGTTCACCATAAGAAGGATCCAGATAAACCTCTTTGGGTTTTGTTTTCTTTTTTTTTCCCTAGAATCAGACTGAAATGTCTCTTCTACGCATATTTATATACACAGGTTATATTTAAAGATGCACACAAGTACACCAGTATCTCTGAATCTAATGGATGTGCTAATCATTCTTATTAAACACAGGCTATCACCTGCTGGATTTCAAATGCTATATGTGATATCACACCATAGTTTTTTCCAGTGCTTTCCTGACTCTCTGATCCTCTAGAAATTATCTCTGAAGTGGCTTTCATATCATATTTGTGTCTGCTTTTGGTTATTGGACATACAGTATCTCTCTAGAACAAAATATGTTATACATGATACAACTACACCCTTGCAAAACCCACAATAAATTGCATGTACCAAAATCTTGTGGAAGCTCTGATAAAATGAAAGATTTTTTCACATCTTTTGTGCTAGAAATATGATGGCACCATGCTAAAAAAAACTATTTTCTGAAGCTTGATGTGTTTATAATATATCAATCCATTTGCGTTCAGTGTAAGATGATAAACCTCTGGTTGCAATCTGCCACTCAGTGATACGCTATTGGAATTACATTGAAGTAAAATTAGGATATTGCAGCATATGTGCGGAAGAAGCACAGTGGCATTGCTCATCCAGATGCTTCCTCTGTCAAGAAATTCAGAGAAAACAATTCTCTTTTTTTGAGAAAATGGTGCCTCTGCCACTTCTGACTGTTCCCCTGGCTGAAACAAAGTAAGGAGCCTTAAGCCACTTCCGTTGATAAAATTCACTCTTCCTCATCCAGTCCAAGACACATTCCTTGTCTTACCTTCAGTAGCTACCAACATTGGTAGTGGAATTTTCTTTATCTAGGGACACATTCTCCTTTTTTGACTCACTTTTCTCACTGTTGAAGCAGTTAGCATTTCTCACTCTACATTCTGCACACAGAGATCTGTTTCTTGTGGTATGTATTTTCATCCTGCCACTTTGGTGCAGAAGATGTTTCACTAAAACATTATCAGTGGTGAAGGCAACAGAAAGCAACAGCATGTACGCCAGCAACAGAACAGCAGTTTGCAGGACACAAAAAAACAGCAGCAGGAGAGAAGAAGTGTGTCTAAGGCATGAGATTCTGTCTTCCTGAAGGCCATGCTGTAATCAGTAGTCCCAGTGGGGTGGAGTTCACAGACTCAAATTTTGTGGGTCCTTCCAGTTAACATCCATGTGTGCTGAAGCATCATTGGGATGATGCAATCCCCTAACCATTGGATACCTGTCCAAGGACGTGAATACTGAGCCAGGATCAAGAACTACATGATATAAAGGTACTAAGGACCAGTTCTAACAGGTTAAAAAAAAAGAAATCCCCCAATTCCAAACCAATAAAGGCTTCCTTCCTTAAGAAAAAGTGATGTCTTAGCATGCTCTTCTTCAGCTCTCCTTGAACTCTACCCTTGCTCAATTCTTTCCATCAGTTCATGGTCTTCTCCACAGGTTTTTCTGCTCCTCAATCCCCATCACAGCTCTCAGACTGCACTGAGGCACAATGCTGCATCTGATGCCCTCAGATGGTGTCTGTGTGACCATCACATATTCATCACTTTTATGTTGACCCCCTTAGCTTTTTGCCCTTTTCAAGTAGTGCCTGCACTTGGCCACCTGCTTTAGTGCAAAGGAAAAATACTGGGTAGACTTCATACCCGACAACCCACCGAAGCTTAGAGGAGAGCTGGGACTGGAAATGTGTGTTTGTGTGATGGGACTCTATGCACCTGTCTTGCATGGGAACTTTGCTGCTAGTTCTTCTGGACCAGCCTGCTCTTAACTAACTTTTGAGTTTCTTTCCTGGTGCTGTTTTTTTATATGATTTCTTTGTGCTTATTGTTTTCCTCTGGGAAAGAAGGGAGAGGAAGGCAATAAAAGATAATACTCCTTCAGATGGACAAAATGGAGGCCTATTACCCTTGGTCTTCCAAAACATCTGCTTACTTCTTGATCACCATGGCAAGTCCAACTGTTCATGACTGAAAGCTGTACTGGCTTATTATCAGCAAGATGCCATAAGTGTGATGCATTTGGGCATTTGTTCATGTCCCCAGATCATAGAATCACAGAATCACAGACTGGTTTGGGTTAGAAAGGACCTAAAAGCTCATCTATTTCCAACCTCCCTGCCATATACAGGGGCACCTTCCAGTAGATCAGTTTCTTCAAGCCCTGTCCAAAGTGGCCCTGCCATTTGCTGGTTTCCATGTATGCTGGCTCATCAGCAAAATCAAAGATGGAAACTGAAATGAGAAATGAGCTTCCCTTCTCTTTGGTGTGAGGGTCAGACAAGAAGAAAATGCATGGCATGGCCACGTTGCAGAAAGCTTGCAGAACATCTGCGCTGAATGTGTTTGTGCAGAAGCAGTTCTTCTGTGGTCTGGTGTCATTCACAAAGCTGTGTGGCCGCCTTCTAAAAGAAACAGTTTTGGGGGATTTATTTTTCTAGTTCTGGGAATTGTTAAAGCAATTTAAATACCCTGTGTGGCCTGCCAGATCTTGCTCACTTGTCTCTTGCTCACCCACACTGTTTAAAGCAGTATCTTTAACTGCAAAATAGGCTGCTGCAAAGAGCTGGTGCAATGGGCTTTTTGGGAACTGCTTTCTCTCATATGATGTCTTGGAGACTGAAATGGCCCTGGTGAGCTGCTGTGGAAAACCTGATCCTAAGCAGGTGATTACAGGAATACCCTGAGCAGTCTGTGTTTGAAGTGGAAAGTGAGAAACCACTGCCAGGGTCTTTGCCATTGTCATACAATGCTGGTTGTATGGCATACAATGGGGTTGGGGCTGTAATTCACTCATCCCTGAGGCTGAAGGAGCAGCTTTTAAGGTTACAAGATTAGCAATTGGTTTCCCTCCATTTTCCTTTCCCACTTTTTTCCCTTGTGATCATTCCACATTTTGGTTTGTACTGGGCAATTCTTCTTAATTAGTCTAGTTAGGTCACTAGATAGATGTTGAGAAGCAAAGGAAATTCTTTCTTTTGCTGGTGCCAGCTGCCTCTAAAACCCATTTCTGAAACTGGGTCAACATAATTCATCCCGCTTCTGCTGGAGAAAGGAAGGAAGGGAAAGCTGATGATAAACCAGAGTAAGTAAACAGTAAGAAGAAAAGTGGGGGTTAAGCAGCTATGGTGATGTAAATGCTGTAATAAAGGTGGTTTGTAATAAAGGCTGCAAGCATTTCTGGTCAATGAAGGTCAAAGCTTTCAAAAGTCTGAGCCTGCCCATTTACAGAAGTAACTTGTGGCTGTGGAGTTTGTGCTTTCCAAACAGATGGACATCGCAGCAGATGCTCGTGTACTGTGAGCACTTTTCTTTTGATCTTGACGTTTGGAAAATGGAGGTTTAAAGTATGACTGCTGTAGGGTCTGGTCAAGCTTCTGTTAATTTAACAGAGATAAAGAGCACCTTTGTGACTGTGATGTGAATTTTTACAATGTTGATTTTTACTATGTGTACAGTCAGCCTAGGTTTTGAAAGGTATTACAGTCCTAATTATTCAAAGATAACTTACTTCTGTTTGTAAACCAGATGGCTTGACAAAAACGAGGATGATGGTCAGATTGTCAGAGAACTAGTACCTGCTGGGGAGTCATCAATGCTAAAAAGTGAGTTTAGCTTCGAAAAAAAACAAAGTCTGAGTTTGACCTGTGTATGCATGTATTTGTTTCCTTTATTCTACTTCATAATCCATGTTAATTCATGGTAAAACTACTGGATGTTTTTTGCCATTCTTATGCAAGAAGCTGAAGTGGGTTGCTCAGGAGGACATGCCTTTGACCCTTAAATTCTAGTTTACAAATGAGATTAATTTGCAAAAAAAGAGAACAATTACTACGTAAGTGTAGAAAGAAACTTTGATTTTTAATGTTATAATTTGTTTAAAAACTCCTTTCTTCTACAGCTTTCTCTGAAGGATCTGGAATCACCACTGCTTTAGTAGAGTAAATGTCATTGAATAACATTGTGTTCCCCGAACAAAATCACCAGAAAGATTAAATTGTCCTTTTCTGAAGAACCAGGTCTCAAATTGTACAATTTTCTTTAGAAAATTGAGCTTACAGACCTCAGGCTAAGATGCTTTTTGTTCCTTTTTAGGAAAAAGGATCAAAGTTGTTGAATTAAAGTGTAAATATTAAAAAAAAATAAGAAGTGGAATCACCTCACTTGCCCAAGCTATTTTTAGGATTCTTAATCATCTAACAGTGAGAGAGAGACATACCAAACATTTTCTGCTTGTTAGTGTAACTGTTGCATCACTTATGTTTTCCTGAAGAACTGTAAGGTGTGACGCCTTACCCGGTGTGGCCCTAAGATGCTGGATACATGAACAGAGGAGAAAACTCTTCTCTGTGTCTCTAGCTGGAGCCCTTCTTCCCTGTATCTCTTTGGAGCTGATTCCTGGCTGAACACTGGAAATGCCACTTGTATGTCTGTGTTCTGTAAATTGATCTCTCTAGATGTCAGTTATCACATCAGCGTGAAGACAGGAGATGTCCCTGGTGCCAGCTCAGACTCCAAAGTTTTCATCAAACTCTACGGTGAAAAAGCAGACTCCAGCAAAGAGACTCTCTTAGTCTCTGATAATGATCTAGGCAATTACTTTGAACGTGGTCGAGTGGATGAGTTTACTATAGATACGATGGACATTGGGAAGGTAAGAATTAATTGTAGGTGGCTCTGCACTGCATGCAAGTGTCTGAATTCCCAATCAATATAACACTCGGGACTGAATATGATGTAAGTCTCTGACTTTCACACTGGATATTGAGAAAGATATTTTATACAGACTATTACACTGGCACTCTGACATACACACTGGCATGTGAAGAGTTTTGTCAGGTTATAGTGAAATACATATATAAATCATGTACATGAAAGTGGTGGAAGAGCAGGGTGCCAAGGATAGGGTTTTATATATATATATATATATATATATATATATATTAAGTAAATTCTGTTGTGTTGGCCTTTTTTCCTGCCCTTGTCTTTATTGTTTGTTTTTTTCAAAGATCAACAGAATACTGATCGGACATGATAACGTGGGTCTTCGGTGTGGGTGGTTCTTGGCCAGTGTCCAGATCACGGTTCCAGTCCAGGGAAGGCAATACATGTTCCCCTGCAACCGATGGCTTGACAAAGATGAGGCTGATGGCAGGGTGGAAGTGGAGGTCTACCCAAGTGAGATTTTGCCTATTGAGAAATGTAAGAGAAGACACATTGAGAAATGTGTGTTGTTTTATAGCAAGCACTAAATCTGTATCACTAGCATTCTTAAGGTACAGGACTCCACTGTGTTAGACACTAAAACCAAAAAGTCCTTGTCCCAAAGAGCTTATGTTGGTAAGAAAGTAAATTATTCTCCTAGAATTTTGTTTTCTAAAACAGCTGGAAAAACATTATTGAGGTTTTAATTTCTATTTCCTGAGGTCGTATGAAAAATTTATGTCCAGAGCAGCAAAACACAGCTCAAGGCACTGTGCTTCACTGCAGTATCAGCAGGTTCTGCTTTATTCGCATTTGCTGCCTCCCTGTCCCAGTCCTTCACCAGCATACAACCCATCCTGCCTGTATTACCCCATTGCTTGGAAGAGAGGAGCTGTTTGATAAATAAGGACCAAATCCCTACTGCATATTTAAGTTTCATCAGCAGATACATTTTCTTCAAAAGATATGGATAAATTTGCCTTGGGATCTTGAGAAAGGATGCGTGGTTTTCCTTTGCTTTGTGTAATTCCCTCCCTTGTATTATATTAAGGAGGCCATTTATCCAAGCCGCAGTTAAAACTGGAATGAAATTCCCTTTTAAGGCTCTATTTTGCACTACTCTGACACTGGCTTAATACTTGATAAAGGAAAACTGTTAAGCTAGTCCTTGGTAAAGAGCTGTTATCTCACTTTCAGTTTAGATAAGAGCAAATGGTTGGCCATTTGTTAAGACAAGGTAATTTAATTTTGAGCCTGAGCCCTAGGGAATGTTGTTATTTGAGCTTCTCTGCTAATTTAATGGTTTTATTTTTGGAATAGTGATAAACTACGAGGTGTCTGTAGTTACTGGAGATGTGCGGGCCGCAGGCACCAATGCCAAAGTCTTCATGCAGATTTATGGCGAGACTGGCAAAACTGAAGTGATCATCTTAGAAAACAGATCAAACAACTTTGAGCGAGGAGCCACAGATATCTTCAAGGTATGATGAAGGCAGTCATTGTCACTTGTTTGAGGGAGAAGAAATGACCAAACAAACCTGGAACATCAATGCAATAATTGGCCCAATCATACAAAACAATAGACTTTCTAACAAAATTGCCAGGCCTGTTGGTATCTGCTGATCTCTATCCATATCTTGTGGAGGTTTTGTATTTCTTTGTGGAAGTTTTGTGTTTTGGGGAGTGACTTTCATTTTCTGAGGGACTGGTAACAAAAATAGCATGGAAGAATATAGTCTAATAGCAGCATTTGTTTACTTTTTCTTTCAAAAGTAGGTACTTATGTTAGACCTCAAAAGACCTTAACCTTCTATTTGGACATGAACACAAGTTACTGTCCCTTTTCTTTATGTAGTTGGGGAAAAAGAAACCCTGTACAGAATATAAGATAACCTGGCCTTGTCTGTGGTCACACATGCTGTTAACCACAGGTACATGTTTTCAGGCCACCCCTACAGAGGTTTGCTGCTGTAATTTCTGAGAGCATGTGAGTGCCCCATGGATTTTACTGCCTGTAGCACCACTCTGGGGTACACTGCACAGGCATGGTGCTTAGGGTGTATAGCACACTCCTTCAGATACCTGCCTGGCCAGTAGTTAGGTGATGGAATGATCTTCTTTCCTGGATGAGGTTTCAGAACAAGGACAGGATGTGCTGTCAGGCCATGTCAAAGCCATGTCCTTCTGTATTGAAACAACCTCAGGAGACAGTAAAACACAAAGTACAGATGGAAGTAGGAATTCAGGCACATAGAATCATCGAATCATAGACTAGTTAGGGTTGGAAAGGACCTTAAGATCATCTAGTTCCAACTCCCCTGCCATGGGCAGGGACACC